>APFE030621477.1:144260-168217 GCA_000404065.3 Pinus taeda
CTCAAAGTACAACTCATCCTGATCTCCTTTAATCAAGGGATAACTTCCTCAATCAATGGAGAAACTGTTGCATGTCTTCACATAGACTTCATGTTTGATTTCCTACAACTAATTAACTCAAGATGAATTAATTAATTATTTTAGAAACAGCTGCTGAGATCAAATTCAAATTTTAATTCTCAATTTTAATTTAGAGACTAATTAAAATTGGAATCTATCATGAAATACTATTTATAGTAATGTTATTTTTAGCATTTCTATTTTTTGTTATTTCCAACAGAGTTGGAGTATATCCTGAAATGCTATTTTTAGCATTTCTTATTGCCAATTTCAACAGAGGAAGTGAATGATCCTTGTAGCTTCCTCTGGCATGTCTCCAAGTTCTGCTTTGACTATTTGAATGGCATCGGTAGCCTGCTTTATCAAATCAATCTATTCAAAAATAACCTGGATGGATGACCAAATATCATTGACAGAGTTAATGATATTGGCCCACAGTTGCTCCTTAGCCTGACCTAGAGGTTCATTCAATGTCAATTCCTTCTCTAGGCTTTTGATTCACTCATTCATCCTTGTAGAATTCTATTATTCTTCTTTGTGCATGATTTGGGCAAGCATGTAGTCAATTTCTAGGCTAGTCACTTTTTCCTTAAGCTTGTTCGTCTCAGTGGTCTGAATGGACATTTCTTCCAATGCCTTGACCAACTTGTTTGCTTCATCATCTATAGACCTTGTTGCTATTGACCCTATTGCTAATGTATTTAGTGTAGATGTTGGCAATGTTGTGGCCATTGGAGCTATGGGAGCCAAAGATGCTGCTAAAGTAGAAGGTACAACAGTGGTAAGTATTGGGATGACAGTTGCAGGCGCATCATCAAGACTAGCTTGTTTTAGCTAAATCAAGCTATCCAATTCTTTCTCCATTTCCTTTAACTAATCACTCAGTTGCAACACTAGGTCCATCATCTCTTCATGGTTGGTTTGGATCTCTAGGACCTTCTTTATTTCTGGGTGTTGTAGATGAGGCAGCTTAAATTGTTTCTTGAGGACTGTTATAACCTCATTCTTCTTTTTGATAAATTTCTCAGCAGCATTAATGTCACTAGGATCATGGCCCAACTCAATGACCAAGTCCTCCAATGACTTGATCCTGTTATCTTTGGCCGGTGAGGAGGCCTTCTCCAATTCATAGTAGGTTATTACATTATCCAATTAATCATGCAGTCTGTGTGCATCCATGGCCTTTCCTGTAAGGGTGGAGTAAATCATTTCTCCATCCTGTTTATGAAACTCTATTTGGTCAATGGCATGAACATCCTTGGCCAACACCTCAAAATCAGTCTTCTTGTAATCAGTTGAGGTCTTTGGTTGTTGAACAGTGGGCTGCAAAAATGAGACCTGCATCTTTCCTACTTTGATGTCAAAGGCTGACATCAACCTCCTCTAGTTGGCCGGTGTATGCTTGAAGTATTGGGTGTATGTCTCTCCCTTCATCTTCTCATTTCTCATTTTTATTTTCTTGTACCTGTCTTTGATATCATTTTCTCTGTCAACTAGCTTGACAAAGGAAGAAAACTCAACACTTTCTTTTCTCTCAATAATTTGAGTGTTGGAGGTTGATGGATGTTGTGTTTCACATCAAGTAGTTGTGTCTTTGCTCCTCTACCCCATTGCTTCAGTGTCAGTTATTTCCACTGATTCAATGTTCTCCTCCTGTTCAGACACAAAATTCAACTTGGGCCATTTTCTGAGCTCAAAAAGCTCATCTGTAGTCTCCATGGCAGAACTGGAACCCTCTTCCCTGTTCCTCTTGATGAGCCTCATAAATGGGTAATTATATAGGTTCATTTAACCTCCTAAACTAATCAAATCAACCATTCTCTTAGCTTATTGTATGATTTTCTGATTATATTTATGCTTATAAGGTGAGTTGAGTTAGTTATTATGCCATGTGGTCTAACATGTATTTAATGCATATTATTGATGGATTTCGAGGTCAAAGTCAAGGATTTAATAGCCAAACTAAAAAAATAACTCAAAGTAGATGGAGGATAGGACTTATAGGAGGGAATCTCCCTCATTTATTGCTACTCACTTCGAATTCCCCTTCATTCATCTCAGAGTACAAGCAGCCAAATCATGCACTAGAAAGCAGTCGAGCAAGTGGAAGATGATTAAGAGTTATCTTAAGTTTTGGGAGCCAAGCCTCCTTGATTTTAAGGAAGCTATTGGTAGCTTCAGATGTATAAGTAGAGCGGCCTAGGGCCTCACTAGGGTTGGATTTTTTCTTATGTAAACTCTGCTCAAATTTCGAGCTCACTATTTTATGACAGTTTTATGTGATCTTGCTATTTTTTTATAATAAAGCTGGAATCCTTTTTGAGCTAGCACTGAGTTACCTCATAGGGTTGAAGCTCTTGAGTTAGGGCCAAATCCAAGCAGTCAAGCTCCTCTTTACTTGTATTTGTATGCTTTGCTTCAATTGCAGATTAGTTTGCTATTAGATGTATTTCTTTTATGGTTAAGAATAGGTTGCTTTTGATGATTTAGTAGTTTTCTTCCATTTGTGCTCCCTGTAGCCAGTTAAGCAGTGATCAGAGAAGATCCAAAAGGCTAGCATCAGTGCCTTGGCCTCTCTTCCTCCCTCTGGGACCATGATTTGAGGCAAACACTCTCTTGTTGCCCCAAAAACACAGATTTTCCTCATTCATAGGATTTCTAGTGTTTGCAGCTCTGTAGTAGATTAATGGTCCAGTTTTACTTCATTTCATATCTCCTTCATCATGTTCACTTCCTGATTTACAATAGTACTTTTTCATGCTTTCCTTTCTTGCAGCATTTCCCAGTATTCCCTTCTATGCATCATAGTTTAGGCCATCTTAATGCAAAACTATGTTTTTTCTAGAATGCATTCATTTCAATGGTTGCTTGATTTTCTTGGTTTCTATGCAGCAGATCTCTTCCAGCAGTAGGTCAGCTTACCAGCAATCACACCCTCCATCTGATCCATGACGTATAGGTCTCCCAAGCCTCACCTCAATTCTTCCCTAGTTTCCTTAATTTTTTCATAGAACTTCTTCCTCTCTCCTTTAACAAACCCAATCATCTTTCTCTATCCTGGTGATTCATGGTAGACCTTAGGAACTCTAACACCTCATTTCAACCTTATTCAACCTTTTCCACCCACTCTCACACCCTCAAAACAGCAGAAATTTCTCTCGGCCTCTTCTTGTAGGCCTCTTGTAGTTACCATGTTTTCCTCCTGTAGTTTTCCTGTGTCCTCCTGTAGTTTTTCCTGTAGGCCTTCTTTTGAAGGCCGATTGTGAGAAAAGCCTCCATAAGGCCACCTAAGACCTCCTAGGATCCATCCACACCATCCTACATCATCCCAAGCTCCAAAGCCACCCTCTAATGCCACCTGTTCAATACACACAATAAATAGACGTATGTTAAATTGACATAAAAACACATAAAAATCCGAAAATAGCTTTTTGCTTATTTACTTCTATAAATAGCATGGTTAGATGTTGTTTACTTTCTTGAGTAGGTAATGGCATTTCTTTCATGGTTTTCATAGTGTTTTTTGCAAAAGTAAAATTAGCTTGTTAATTAGGGTTTACTAGGTTTTGTTTTGCATTCCAGTCTTTTTCCTTCCTGCAATTAGAATAGCTTCTGTAGAGTAATATTTCTTCCCTTTCATCACACATGGAGCTTCTTCTGAAATCTATAGAAGTTGGCTTGAGCTCCTAGTGATCTTGCGCCCACTGACCAAGTGACAACTTACAGTGAGAACTAGTACTTGTGCATACAGCACCGATGCTTCCAAGTTTGTTACGAACTACTGGGTTGATAAAAATAAAGTTGGCAGCCCAGGAGTTGCAGCATTCTTGTTGCAATACTGGTGCTCACCACTTTTTGGCACCGTTGTCGGGGAAGCATCAAAGTATTCTGTGATTACTTCTTTCTTCTATTTCCTATTGCAACATTCTGCTAATAGTTTATTTTTTGCAAAAGTAGACTAGTCATTTCTTTTCTTTCAGTTCTGCATCTCCTTGCTTTCCTTTTCAATTCTGCAAATTTCCATTCAGCAAGTTTATTTCCGCTAGTTGCAGCTTGTTTTGTTCAACCACAATTTCAGTTTCAGCAGGTACTTTCAGTTTGGGGAAAAATAAACAAAAACCAACCAAAAAGATTTCCTTTCATGCCTCGTAGGAATAGAGATAACTAAGGAAAATGTTTGCCCAACACCCCCACTGCTTCACACAGCCAACCTTCTCTCTTCTTCAGTGGTTGCACTCAAGAAGAACCCGTATGTGAACAGCCATAAATATTTGAAGAACCTATAGGGGAAGAAGAAAAAGAAAACATTCCTCCTGAGCCAATGGTTGAAAACAAAAATGCTAGGGGAAATGGAGAAAGAATAGAGGGTACTTTCCCCATTCAGGAGACCAATGGGGACACCATGGTCTAACTACAGAAGATCTTGACACCACCTTGTTCGAGTTTGTTGTCATCTGTTGAACTTATGACTATGCAGAAGATGAGCAAAAGTTGAAACTGTTCCCTTCTACTCTCAAGGACGCAGCACTACACTGGTTCATGGGATTACCTAGCAATAACATCACAATTTAGGATCAGATGCAGAAGGCCTTTAATGACAAGTATCGAGACTATTGTAGGTCAAAATATACTAAAGAAGAAATCTTTCGAATGACCATGGGAAGTGATGAGTCCTTGAAAGACTATGAAAAGAGATTCTAGCTCAGTTACAAAAGGGCCAGGTGTACACTTGACCCTAAGTCTCTAAAGTTGGTCCTACTCAAGGGAATTCGGGAAGACCTTTTAGACACCCTCCATCTACTGGCTGGGGGAGACATCTACCAACTATCCTATGAAGACATAAACACTGTTTTTAGAAACCATTCTAAAGCAGCCAGAAAGAAAGGTAGGGGGAGTCAACCCATAGCCAATGTCTCTTCTTCTAATTCATCCATTAAAGGTGAAATTGGAAACATGATAGAAGACTTCAAGAGTGAGATGCTACAGACTCTTGCCATGCAAATGGATACCTTACATATCAAAAGAAAACAAGAGTTAGCGGAGAGGGCTTTGGCCATTTTTTTCCCTAGATGCACCAAGAGGCATCCTAGGAATGAATGCCCACTTAACTCTATAGAGGTTTGTTGAGTCTGTGAAGAAGATCATTCTACAGATAAGTGCCCTTCCTTGCCCCGACTTAAAGTTGTATACCAAGGGGGCGAAGGAGTCACTGAACAGATCTATTACATAAACCAAAAGAGACTGCATGGGCCTAAACCATACCAGCAGGGGATGCAAGGGACATCCCAAGCATACTACAACCCCAACCAAGTTACCTCCATACCTTCTTGGGC
The DNA here is from genome assembly GCA_000404065.3 of Pinus taeda. Lineage (NCBI taxonomy): Eukaryota > Viridiplantae > Streptophyta > Pinopsida > Pinales > Pinaceae > Pinus > Pinus taeda. The sequence goes on from APFE030621477.1 coordinate 149,654, forward strand.
CCTCCCTACTCATCCTTCTTGGTCAACGCCTCCTCCTTGGTCTTTCCCATCTCAATATCATGCCCAACCAACCACCCATTCATTTCAATCCTATGCTCAGCCGCAACCTCAGTGGAATGCATCTCATCAAGGGTGGAGGCCCCAATACAACTCTCTTCCTGCTCTTCTGCCTCCACCACCTACCCATCACAAATGTTACCTTCTACTCCACCAAGGCAACCCCAAATTCTTGCCCAGCCAAATCCGAACCCGAACAACAGACAGGCTTAGCAAGTGTATAGTGGGGAACCATCATGCCCAACTTATGTTGTGGAGATTCAAGAAATTAACTTGCGATCCAGGAAAGTTCTCCCAGATAGCCAGCCTCCACCTAGGGAGGTTGAGGAAGGTAAAGAGGAAAGCGAACCTAAAGCAACTCCACCCTTTCCTGAGAGACTATCCATTACAATCCAGCCTACCCCAGAAGAGACTGAACTCCTGGGAGAATTGAAATATTTATGTGTAAATATACCACTTCCCCAAGCCATAAAAGATGTTCCTATCTACAATAGGTTGATCAAAGAGAAGTGCTTTAGGCATCTTGGAAGGCGCAAGAGAGATGCCCCAACCATCAATGTCATAGGACAACTGTCCGACCTGATGTTGGGGCAGACAATCTGCTAAAATATTTGGACCCTGGAAGCCCAGTAGTTGATGTCCACATCGATGGCACAATGATCCCACATACCTTGATTGATCTAGGAGCTGCCATTAATGTGATGACAAAGGACACAATGCGAAAACTTAACCTGCAGGGCTCCTTGAGGAAGACCATGGCAGTGCTACAGCTAGTAGACCGCTCCACCGTGACCCCTGAGGGGATTGTGGAGGACGTGATGGTCTCCATTGATTCTTGGGAGTACCTTGCTAATTTCTTAGTTCTCCAGCCAAAGGCAAAGCTCACTAGGTATCCTCTCATTTTGTGAAGACCCTGGTTGGCTACAGCCAATGCCTACATTAGTTGTCGAGCTGGGAACAAGACCATCAAGAATGGACACATGTCCAAGCAGTTAATCCTATATCCTCCTTGCCCAACCCTTGTTAGAACATGATATACCTCTCTGGTTGGAGGAGGTAGATGAGGGTGAAGTCTATTTTGCACCACTTTGTGCATTAGAAATCGCCATGGGGGAAAAACTGCAAGATGAGGATGATATGATTGAAAATTTGATCTATAATTCACCTCCCCGTGTATCACCATTAGAAGACATAGTAAGAGAAACCCAAAACAACCCCTCAACTAATATCTGTGTGGCTGACCCTACTTCTCTCTGGTAAAAAATATAGAGTTCGGCCCAGAAAGAACATTAAAAATCAATCCATCCCCATCTACTTCCCAAGAGAAGGAGCTATGCAGGCTACTGAGAAAACATCTAGATGCCTTCGCCTAGAGTTATAAGAAGATGAAGGGAGTGCACCCTTCAATATGCACTCATCATATATACATCAAGGAAGATTGCAAACCAATGAGGCAGCCTTAAAGGAGGATGAACCTAGCGCTTAAAGATATTGTTAAGGAAGAACTGTATAAATTTCTTGATGCAAGATTCATCTATCCCATCTCTGACAATAAATGGGTCTCTCCTTTGGTGCTAGTTCCAAAGAAAAATGGTAAGTGGAGAATTTGTGTCGACTATCGGAAATTGAACAAAGCCACTAAAAATGACCATTTTCCTTTACCTTTCATAGATCAAGTGTTAGAAGGTCTGGTAGGGAAATTCTTTTTCTCTTTCCTAGATGGGTTTAGCAGGTACAATCAGGTTCAAAGTAGCTCGAAAGACCAAGATAAGAGCACTCTCACTTGTCCTTGGGGTAACTTTCCATACCGGGTCCTTCCTTTTGGTTTGTGCAACGCTCCAACCACTTTCCAAAGAGCGGTATTGAGTATATTTTCTGAACTGGTTCATGATGCAGTAGAAATATACATGGATGATTTTACTCCTTATGGCTCTGAATTTCAGGAAGCTTTATCTAACCTAGGAAAAGTTCTAGATAGGTGTATTGAGATGAACCTATCCCTCAGTCTGGAAAAATGTGAATTTTTTATGACTGAAGGGACCGTGCTAGTTCATGCAATATCTCAACAAGGACTGCACATGGACCCCAACAAAATTTCCATCATCCAAAGGGTCCCACTTGCTCAAAAGGTGAGAGATGTCAGAAGCTTCCTAGGCTTAGATGGATATTATAGGAGATTCATTAAATACTTCAGCAAGATAGCCTCTCCTTTGTTTTGCCTCCTAGGCAAAGATGTTGAGTTCATATGGTCGGAAGACTATCAAAGAGCCCTAAATACCTTGAAGAGCAAGCTAGTGACTGCCCCAATTTTCAGAGGCCCAAACTGGGCCCTACCCTTTCACATTCACACAAATGCCTCGAACAAAGCAATAGGAGCAGCCTTAGGACAAATTGATGAAAAGTTACCTTATGCCATATACTTTATAAACAAAAACTTGTCAAAGGCAGAGTTAAACTATACATTGACCGAGAAAGAACTCCTAGCTGTCATGCATTCCTTAAACAAATTCAAACATTATATCACAGGCTATCAAACCTTTGTGCACACTGATCATGCTATAATTAGATATCTAATGAACAAACCAGATGTAAATGCTCGCATTATTAGATGGTTGCTTTTACTGCAGTAGTTTGATTTGACCATTATTGATAAGCCTGGTAAAGAGAATGTTGTTGCTAACTTTTTGTCTAGAGTAAATTTGTCTGCAAGTGAAGAAGGAATGGTGGATGACCAAATGCCGAATGAACACTTATTTGCTATATCACTACTCTCTCCATGGTTTGGTGATATAACAAACTACTTGGTTTTAGCATAGTTCCCACCACGCCTATCCTCAAAAGGGAAGAGCAAGATAGTAAGGAAAAGCACCCCTTTCACCTGGATTGGAGGCAATCTCTTCAAACTTGGCCCAGATCAGATCTTGAGAAGATGTGTCAGGGAGAAGGAAGTCTTTGACATCCTCCTGACCTGTCATGACGGGCCTTGTGGAGGTCATTTTGCAGCAAAAAGAACTGCCTTCAAGATATTGCAAGCATGATACTACTAGCCCACTCTTCACCAAGATGCGAGGAGATACACAATCCAGTGTGATCGGTGTCGGAGAATGGGGAAACCCACTCCAAGGGATGAAATGGCCATGCAACCTCAAGTGGCTTTTGAGCCATTTGAGAAGTGGGCCACGGACTTTGTGGGGCCTATCAACCCCCCTTCAAAGCAGAAGCAATACATCATTGTGTGCACCGACTACCTGACAAAGTGGGCAGAGACAAAAGCAATCAAAGTAGCAACAGAAGAAAAAGTAGTTGAGTTTTTGAGAGAAAACATATTCTACAAGTTCGGGTATCTGAGAGAGTTGGTCACAGACCAAGGCAGTCAGTTCACTTCCAACCTGATTGAAGCCCTGCTCACACATCATAAGATCAAGCACAAGACTTCCACTCCTTACCATCCACAAGCTAATGGGAAGGTGGAGGTCACTAACAGAGCATTGGAAGGGATTCTAACCAAGGTAGTGAGCAGCAGCAAAAAAGACTGGGTAGACAGATTAGTTGAGACCACTTGGGCCTACAACACATGAAAGACCACCACCGGGTTCACACCCTATGAATTGGTCTATGAGGAAAAGGCTTTGTTGTCAATAGAATTTGAATTCAATACCCTAAGGATGGCAGCTCAGCTGGACGTAGACCTCAGCCATGAACAGAAAGAGAGATTACTTTAGCTCAATGGATTGGATGAATATAGATTACAGGCCCTTCTCCATATAGAGGTATTTTAGCTTCAGAGAAAGATATGGCATGAAAAAAATATCAAGGAGAAGCAATTCCAAGAGGGAGATTGGGCACTACTCTATGATTCAAGATACAAAAATTTCAAAGCCAATCTGAGGACAAGATGGTTGGGACCCTACACTATGGAGAAATGCAATGACAATGGTTCAATTCTGATCAGAACCATTGATGATGAAGTCATCCCCATGCTTGTCAATGGACATCAGTCTACAAGAAACCCTCTCCAAACGAGAGTTTATTGAATATTTGAATAAAATAGTGATGGTAATGGAGCATGTCTTAGCTTCCAATTCACCCACTCACTGAAGAAAAGAAAAAATAACAAATAAGGACTCAAGTGAAAACCTCCATGAGGCGCTTGAGTCCCATCATTAGGTTGAAATCCTCTTTCGAGGCGGCCCAGTGATGTTAAAAAAAAAAGAGGAAAAAGAATAAAATCCCTGGGTGAAAACCTCCCTTGGAGGCGCCCAGGGTAGGCAATTAAGGTGAAAACCTCTCTGAGGCGCCCTAGTTGTTTTTAAAAATAAATAAATAAATAAATAATTATTGCATTGCAGGTTTGCAGGATGACTACAAGGAGCAGGAGAAGGTGCCAATGGAACCCTGATATTCATACCAGCACCCATATCATCTTCTCCACACCTTCCTCCGTCATTTTTGGCATCTCTTTCACCCCACTGCACCTTTTTCTTCCAAAATTATGTTTTCTACAGGAGGCCCTGTGTTTTCTACAAGAGGCTCCTATAGGAATTATAGAGAGCCAAAAGTGTCTACAGAAGGCAGTTCGAGGGACCAGGAGAGCTTCATGAGGAAATTATCATCCCTCTTACCACCTTCAAGCCTCCTTTCCATCATTTCCAAGCCTGCATCACACCCAAAGAATCATTTTTTTCCTATGCAAGAAAAAAACACAGCAAAAATAGTTTTCCAATATTGAAAAAACAACCAAAAAAAAGAAGGAAAAGGCACCAATAACCTTACTTGAAGCTTACCTATTATCCCTCCATCATTCATGACACCTTTGGCATTATTCTCGAGCTCCAAGCACATGGAAAAGCTAAAATTTCCAGGGGAGAAGCAGCTACAGGAACTCTTGTAGGAATTCCTGTAGCAGCTAATCTTATAGAAGTCCAGCACCAATAGCAAAAGAGTGAAAATCTGAAGGTTGAAAAGGCACATGCAGCTCAGCTTTAGTAGAAGTAGGACCTGCAAAAGTACACAACCACACATTAGCTAGCAGAGACAGGATGCATGAAAGAAAATGAAGGCATGCAACAGAGAGAGCCACAACACCTCACAACCAATACACTCGGATCACAGGTAAGTAACTAAACCACTCCTCTATTTGAATTTGTGTAATTAGGAGTCATATGAAGGCAACGAGATGGTTGATATTGAACGAGGGAAAGGTGGCCAGTGAACTTGGCCACCTTCATATAGTTGACTCCACTTACCCGAGATGTCACCCACACGTGAGCACAATCAACTCAAGCATAAGATGCCAAGGACAGGTAGTGGGAGGAAGTGTGAACTGCGATGCAATAATGAGGGATGATTATGAGGAGGGGCCATGATGACCAAGAAGGTGGGGACCAACAGTCCGAATATGACCAACGTACACCTTTCCAGCTCAACACTCATACCCGAAAATAGCCATAAAAAGTAATGAGCACTCCTCCCCGCGCATTCTCACCACCTTTTTTTCATTTCCTCCTCGTAACTTAGCCACAATAGTCTTCTTGTGCCCCCACAGCCTCGTAACCACCATCTTCCATCGATTTCCTCCCTATGTTTGCTCTCGGTGAAATCTACAGAAGCACCTACAGGAAATCTACAGGAGCGACAACAGGTTTCTACAGGAGGGGCAGTGAGTCATTTTGAAGGGAGAAAACACAATTTTAGCACGAATTTCAGTCTGAAGAGGTAGGGTTCATGCATGTCTCCTGTTGAATATCAATATACGAAAGAAGTGGTCTAAATTTGAGGTTGAAACAAGTCTTTAGGAGGGCAAAAAATACATAAAAAATTTATGTTTATTTAAAAAAACACACACAGTCTCCTCTGTTTTTTTATTTTTCTCAAAACTCTTTGTCTCCACCTCCATATTTGGGTTAAAAAAGTATAGGTAGTATGACAGAAGGGTTTATGAGAAAGGAGCCCACTAACTCCACTAGGCTCTATGCACATCCTCAAGTGGTGGACATATTCACAAGGGCAAACTGGATGAGTTTATTTAAGAAATTTCGAGGGTTTGATGATGAAATTGCCCAATAATTTGCTCTCTCCTTGGTCCTTCACACAAGAACTCATGCTACTATAACCATTAGAGGCCTTTCCATGGAAATAACCCCTAAATTCATCAGTAGGGTCACTACCAAGAAGAAATTTTTCCAAAATATTGAAACCCCTGTTGAAGATAAAAATGGAATTAGAAGGGCTAGTATACCATATCCCTAGGATGAGGTTAGCTACCAAATAATCAAATACATTTCTTGTGAGGGGAGATACAACATTTTTTATGGGTATCATTTCAAAATCCTCCAGGAATTGAGATATAGCATGGATACCCCAACACATTAGAAGCTCAGTATCCCTTACTTCCTCCTTCAGTCCCTCATTGACTCCAGCACCAAGGTGCAAGAAGGAAATTCAGGGCAATTAGCTCACCATGGCTTAATCAAAATCCTAGTAGAGGAAGCCCTCCATACCTTTACACTCCCTATAGCGTGGGAAGTATTCCGAAATATGACAGATGAGAATGACATAAAAGCATTAACCTATGATGTCAGTCCTACTGGTAGTGAGAAGGAAGAACAACAAGGAGGAGACGATGAAGCCAGTGGTAACATAGCAGAGCAAGAAAGGAAGGAGGAAGGAAAAAAACAGAGGAGGGAAAAGTTGAAGAGACAACAAAAGAGACAGCAGAAGGAGAAAAAGAGGCAAAGAAGGCAGAGCAAGGAGAGGAGTCCCCTGAGACTTTGGAAAGAGAGGCAGCAGCTACCCTCACTGCCCTCAGTACACCAGTCAAGCCAAAGCGGAAGAGGAAAAGACAAACCTCCATGTATTTCAAGGTGAGGAAGAGCACAAGAATTAAAACAGGCAAACCTCAGCCCTCATCAAAAGTTCCCATTACCATTGAAGATTCACCATCTGCCAAGGTGAAAGAGTCTCCTTCCAAGACACCTATAACATATGAAAGGGGGATTCCAAGATCTTCTACATGGAAGGTAAACGCAGTACTATAGGACCCAAAACCAGACCTACAAGAGGCTGAAACAGTCCTACAGGAGACACTATCCAAACTACAGGAGACTCAAAAACTTGAGGAAAGGATAAGAGGAAAAACAGAGGTAAAAGAAGAAGCACAAGAGCTACAAGAACCTGACCCCCAACCTAATCTTAACTCCTATTATAGAATACTTGAGGGAGGTAGGATAATCCCATAGAAATTTTCAATCCCACTGTTTTTCAAATTGGAGAAAGAAAGAGTGAGAACACATAAGTGGATGCAGATAGCCAAATCTAAAGGAGTTGAGGATGTTGGCCATATGGAAAACAAACTCAGGAAAATGGATAGAGAATTGAGTGCTCTCAGAGACAGAGGAGCCATCACAAGGAGCCACCTTGAAAATGAGAATGAAATCCTAAGGAGGTAGCTACAGGAGAAAGAGACTTAGTGGCATACATGGCTAGCTTATCCATGGAGAATTACAATGCAGAACACCAGCCAAATCTTATGGCCTCTATCTGAAGGACCAATGGCTTCAATTCCAAATAAAGACTTTGGCACAAAGAGGCACAATGCCTTTCCAAGACTACAGGCAGTTCATGGACCTATGTGACCAAAGCACCTCAGAGGATAAAGCAAAGATGGCAGAGTTCTACCTACACAACATGGCCCTCATAGACATGAATGTGTGGCACCCTAATGCCAAGTTAGGGGACCTGCAATTAATGGCCATAGCCTCATGGATGAACCATGAAGAATTGAGGGCAGCAGAAATGAAAAGATTGATGATAGAAGAGCAGAAAGAACCATCAATAATAAGAATTGAGCCATCAGATCCTATGGCACTCATCAACACACACAACCTACTCTCCAATGACCCTCAAATTTCCCCTAGATATCTAGCCAAGTAGGCACAATCCATTGCACACTTTGAAGATATGCAAAGGATACTTGGGGATGATTGTGTGCATGCATGTATGAGAAGATGGAACACCCTACCCCACAGCTTGCAAATCAGAGGATACCATTCCCCAATGAGGCTGAGGGAGGCATTGAAAATAGTGCCAATGTACAAGCACTCCATGCAAAGGCTAAAGGTCAACTGGATTGGCCTCAAACTAAGTCCTCCACTCCTATTAGGCATGTTGGAAGACAGAAGAGAAGAAGAAGAGAAAAAGCAGTGGGAGGACATAAACAGAACAATAGGGTTCATGGAGAACATGAGCAGACCACATCAGAAGCCTGAAATGCTAGGGAGGCCACCAAGGCCATTAAAAGATGAAGAGATTGACTAGGTTGCTCATAGGATGAGCAACACCTTCAATAGGGGGGTGATGATGAGCCTCATAAATGGGTAATTATATACACTCAGTTTACCTCCAAAACTACTCAAATCAACCATTCTCTTAGCTTATTTTATGATTTTATGATTATATTTATGCTTATAGGGTGCGTTGAGTTAGTTATTATGCCATGTGGTCTAACATGTGTTTAATGCAGATTATTGATGGATTTCGACGTCAAAGTTAAGGATTTAATGGCCAAATTGCAGCAATAACTTGAAGTAGATAGAGGAGAGGACTTATAGGAGAGAATATCCCACATTTATTGCTCCTCACTTCGAATTCCCCTTCATTCAGTTTGGAGTACAAGAAGCGAAATCATGCACTAGAAAGCAGCCGAGCAGGTGGAAGATGAATGAGAGTTATCTCGAGCTTTGGGAGACAAGCCTCCCTGATTTTAAAGAAGCTGTTGGTAGCTTCCGATGTATAAGTAGGAGGCCTAGGGCCTCATTAGGGTCGGATTTTGGCTTATGTAAACTCTGTTCAAATTTCGAGCTCGCCATTTTATGACAGTTTTATGTGATCTTGCTATTCTTTTATAATAAAGATGGAAACCTTTTTGAGCTAGCACTGAGTTCCTCAGAGGGCTGAAGCTCTTAGGTTAGGGCCCAATCCATGCAGCCAAGCTCCTCTTTACTTGTATTTGTATGCTTTGCTTCAATTGTAGATTAGTTTTCTGTTAGATGTATTTCTTTTATGGTTAAGAATAAGTTTCTTTTGATGGTTTAGTAGTTTGCTTCCATTTATGCTTCCTGTAGCCAATTAAGCAGTGATCAGAGAAGATCCAAAAGGCTAGTAGCAGTGCCTTGGCCTCTCTTCCTCCCTCTGGGACCATGATTTGAGGCAAAGACTCTCTTGCTGCCCCAAAAACACAGATTTTCCTCATTCATAGGACTTCTAGTGTTTGCAGCTTTGTAGTAGATTAATGGTCCAGTTTTGCTTCGCTTCAGATCTCCTTTATCATGTTTACTTCCTGATTTACAATAGTACTTTTTCATGCATTCATTTCTTGCAGCATTTCCTAGCATTCCCTTCTATTCATCATAGTTTAGGTCATCTTAATGCAAAACTCTGTTTTTCCTAGAATGCATTCATTTCAATAGTTGCTTGATTTTCTTGGTTTCTATGCAACAGATATCTTCCAGCAATAGGCCAGCTTACTAGAAATCACACCCTCCATCTAATCCATGCCCTATAGGTCTCCCAAGCCTCACCTCAATTTTTCCCTAATTTCCTTCATTTTTTCATAGAACTTCTTCCTCTTTCCTTGAGCAAACCCAATCATCTTTCTCTCTCCTAGTGATTCATGGTAGACCTTAGGTGCCCTAACACCTCATTCCAAAATTCATTCACCTTTTCCACCCACTTTCACACCCTCAAAACAACAGAAATTTCTCTCAGCCTCCTCCTGTAGGCCTCCTGTAGTTACCTTGTTTTCCTCCTGTAGTTTTTCTTGTAGGCCTTCTTTTGAAGGCCGAGTGTGGGAAAAGCCTCTCGAAGGACACCTAAGACCTCCTGGGACCCATCCACACCATCCTACATCATCCCAAGCTCCAAAGTCGCCCTATAATTCCACCTGCTCGCCACACACAATAAATTAGATGTATGTTAAATTCACATAAAAACACATAAAAATCCAAAAATATGGTTTTTGCTTATTTACTTCCAGAAATAGCATGGTTAGATATTGTTTACTTTCTTGAGTAGGTAATGGCATTTCTTTCATGGTTTTCATAGTGTTTTTCGCAATAGTAGAATTAGCTTATTAATTAGGGTCTACTAGGTTTTGGTTTGCATTCTAGTCTTTTTCCTTTCTGCAATTAGAATAGCCTCTGTAGAGTAATCTTTCTTCCCTCTCATCACACATAGAGCTTATTTTGAAATCTATAGAAGTTGTCTTGAGCTCCTAGTGATCTCGTGACGGCTGACCAAGTGACAACCTGCAGTGAGAACTAGTACTTGTGCATACAGCGCTGACGCTTCCAAGTTTGTTACAAACTACCGGGCTGATAAAAGTAAAGTTGTCAGCCCAGGAGTTGTAGCATTCTTGCTGCAATACTGGCACTCACCACCTCTTTGGATTCTTCCCTTGATTGGCTGGGGTCTGCAAAATAGGAGAAATATTCATTAGTTCCCCTAGTTCTGGAACCTGCAGGAAAGAGATCTAGTCAAATTTCTTTTCTAGATCAAAGAGTGTGTTTTCAACATCCACAACTGTGCTATCCATATCAATCAATGTGTTTTCCAACCACTCAGATTGGTTAGCAAATTGTTCAATGTCAGGTCTTAGGTGGTGGATGAAAGGTCCCAATTTGACCTTGATTCTCAATTTGTTTATGACCCCATGAGGGTCATACTACCACATGAATTTGTTTCTGAATTCATCTATTGTAGTATCTTGTCAGCATCTGGTCCAACCTCTCTGTTATTGCAAATGAATTTTCCCAATTGGTTTTTCATTTTAAATTGGGTCTTCTTCCTAGCAGATAGGAAGTGGACCTCATCAGAGTTGATGATTTGTCTAAAATACTCAAGTGAAAATATCCTCATAGGGAGGTATTTGGGAAACTTATAAGGGGCTAATTAGCAGCCATAAACCCTGATTTTAGTGTGGTTCTGGTATAGGTACCAGTGTCCCACCTTGTTGTTCTTAGCCAACTGTAGCACCCTCTTGATTACTTGGCTGATTCTAAGTTGAGTGTTACTAGTCAGCATGTTCATGACTGGATATACAAATGAATCTATGAAGTCTTTGTAGATAAATGTTGTGGAGTATTTTTGGATCAAGGGTGTCCAGTAGACCATTGATCTCTCTTTTCCCTTGGTATCCAAATTCTGGATGCTTACAGGGAACTTATCTGCTTGGTAATACAAAAACATGCGAAATAGCACTGAAGAGTATTTGAAAACCCTTTCAGTTGGAAATCTGGTGAATTGTTCATGAATCTTGTTTGAAATGAACTAATCATAATTGTACATGATAGCAGGAGGCTTGCCTGGGGTGAAGATGGAAAATAAGGTCAGGATAACCTTATCCACATGCTCATCTGAGGTATATCCTAGGATGAAAGAGAGAATGGTGATTATATGTTTGTCTGTCTCTGAAAAAATGGTGGCGTCATAAGTTTGAGTATTTGTGGGAGTATGGTTGTCTTTAATGATGAAGGTTTGGAAGACTTGTCTTATCTTAAGCAGGTCTAGTGTGATATATAAGTCCAATAGGTCTCCAATGGACAGAAGGGTTTGATTAGGGCTAGGTTGGACTTGCAGCATTTGATTGATAGACTCTGATGTGATGGTGAATAAGAGTTGTTGGTTTGGGGCAACAATAGCTCTTTGGCTAGGGATATAGCAGGAATGACAAAAATGTATGATATCAGGGAATGGGTGAACTTCTGGGAATAGATATTGGGGTAAATTGGATTCCCATAGATGGATGTCATCGGCATGGTTCAGGAATCTGTCCTTACTCTAGCAGTGGAGCTTTAGAAGGTAGGTTGGGGTAGCAATATATTTTATCTAGAAATCCCTGTCTACTAGTGCTAAATGGTCGATGTCCAGGTGGGGGGTTGACACAGGTCTCACATCTAGAGAGGTCTAGGAAGCCATGACTGAGTTTACAAATTGGGATTAGCCCTGTATTGGTTGTAAAATTGAGGTTTGGGAAACTCTGGTACAGTGAGAGGGTAATTGCAGCAAAAGAGGGGTTTTGGGTATATAGGTAAATTACTCTTCAATTAGGAAAATGTATTAATTAATTTCAATTAATTAATCTTTAAACTTGACTGTACATTTTCAAATTTAGAGGGTATTTCTGGGTTTCCCAAAAATACCTGGAATTTTGGTAAACATTTAAGAGAATTCAAAATACAAAATTTTTTCCATATTTATCAGCTTCATTTTTCAGTAAACAATTTAAAAGAACACCACCATTGTCTTTCCAAAACAAAGCATTATCTATGATACAATATTTCAATGACTTCATTTTCAAACATCTAGCTTTAGTTCTAGATAAACCAGGTGGAGCTTGTAAGTTCAGTAATACAAATATGATATCTGCATACCAAGGTGAATCTGTAAAAGGTTCACTGATTTGTGGAGTCGCCATTTCTTTCTAGTCATCAAGGGCACCAATGAAATTTATATCTAGGGTCTGACAGTTTGATTCAGCCATGAGTTTGGCTAAAACTTGGCCTTTGATAAGTTTAGTAAGATTTATTTCTATGTCATATTCCAAAATTGTGGAAATCCATTTGTCTCTCTTCCCTTAAGGCCCATTTTGTGTTAAAATGTCCTTTAATACTGAATTTGGAACACAAGCAATGATGTGAGAATACAAAATATACACTCTGAAATATTTGATAGCCTTCACTAAAGCTAATGCTTGTTTTTCCATTATGTTGTATTTGGGTGTGGCATCTCTTAAGGATTTACTGAAAAATGCAATTGGTTGTTCATATCCTTGGTCATTCTTTTGCAATAATATTGCTGCAATAGTATGTTCTGAAGCAAAAGAAAAAATTATAAAATCTTTCTGAAAATAAGGACTAATAAGGATTGGAGTTTTGGTAAGGGCTTGTTTGATAGCCTCAAAATATTGTCTAGATTCCAATGTCCATTTAAGTGCTGAATCGTTTCTTAACATGTTATTTAGTTCTTTAATTAATTCTGCTAAATTTGAAATGAATCTCCTAAAAAAAAAAAATTGCCTAGAAATGATTGTAATTCTTTGATGTTTCTAGGATGGGTGATGGTCAATATTGCCTCTATTCTAGGAGGATCTATTCTAATTCCATATTTGGATATTATATGTCCCAACAGTTTACCTTCTTCTAGACCAAAGGGTACCTTTTTGGGATTTAAGGAAATACCAAATTTTCTGCATTTAATGAAAACTCTTCTCAAGTGATCTAGGTGTTCATTATCAAATTTAGAAAAGACTGTGATGTAATCTTGGTAAACCACTAGGAATTCATGGATCTCCTCGGAAAAATCTATATCCATAGCTCTTTGAAATGTTTCTCCTGCATTCATTAATCCAAAAGGCATCTTCAAATACACGAACGTACCCCAAGGAGTAGTAAACGCAGTTTTGGCTTGGTCCTCTCGTTGAACTAAGATTTGGTTATATCCAGAAAATCCATCAAGCAATGAAATTCGAGATGAACCTACTACCCTCTGAAGAATATGGTCCATTTTTAGGAGAGGATAGTTGTCTTTCAAAGAGACCTTGTTTAAATTTTTGAAATCAACGCAAAGTTTGATTTCTTCAGTTTTCTTCCTAGTAGTGATTAAGTTTGAAACCCAATATGAATATATAATGGGAGCTATAATTTGGGCATCATACATTATCTTTACTTCCTTCTCAATAGATGGCATAAGAACTAGATTAATTCTCCTAAGTTTCTTTTTAAAAGGTTTATGATCTTTTTTGATAGGTATCTTGTGTTAAATTATGCTGGTGTCATAAGATTTCAGGTTTTCATAACTCCATGCAAATACATCTTGAAATTCTTTAAATAGATTTATGTATTTAACCTTTTCATCTGGAGGTTAGGCTTTTGATAGTTTAATGAATTTAGGTTTTTCTTCATTTCCTATGTTACATTTTTCTATATCTGCTCTCTAAGGCTCCATTTTGGGTTTCCTAGCGACATCGTTGGAATCAAACAAATATTCTAAGGGGACTAATCCCTTACACAATTTTTTTTTTAAGGTTAATAATTTCAGGATCGTCATCCATTATTTCTTCTATTTCTACATTTTCTAAGTTATCTATTTCTAATTTAGTGAAATTAATGGGTTTACCTATATCTAAAATATTTACATCTATCCCACTATTTATGTCATTTTCTACTGTACAATCTATACCTATATTATAATTCTGAAACTCGCCTTTAGCATTCATGAAGTCATAAATTTAAGAATCTCGTGAGAAAATCTACCAATATTTCAAATTGTCAGATATGACAGGCCTATGTCTCACTTCTGCAGTGTACTGATGGCTGGGATGAAAAGGCAGTTTGCAGGTACTAGCAAAAGTGGCCAGACTGTGGAACTACATATTTTGTTTTCTAGGAATGGCAGCAAAGTTTGTTTCCAGGTCGTCTTTAACCAAATCTAGGATAGTATCTCTATATTGGCTAAGTTTGGGATTGTTTACAGAGTATTCACCATTAATTTATTTAATAATCAATTATGAGTCTCCCATTAGAAACTCTTTTGGCTCCAAGTTTTCTAACCATTTGTAATCCTAAAACCAGATCTTCATACTCTTCCATGTTATTTGTGCATTTAAAATTTAACCTAAAGGCATGACCTTTAGAATGATTATTCTCAATGTTTTGAATCCACACTGCTGCACCTGCTCCTAGTCTATTCATAGATCCATCAAAATCTAGATGCCATATGGACTCATGAAAAATGTTTTCACTATCAGCTGTTCTATATTTATATTCTACAGCTGTGATTTCTTTTTTGTCATGGTCTGAATTATACAAGATGAAAGAGTCCATATCAGAATGCATGGAGTACATAAGGAACTTTTGTTGTTTTTCTGCATTGCTCACCATGTGTTTCATCAAGGTCTCTCTATAAAGTTTTCTTTGTTGACCAAAAACACAGATGGTGACATATGACATATCTAATTGTAAGGATCCCTGCAATTTTTCTCCCCATGAGTGAGATAATAGCATTCCATATTTGGGTGGGATGTTTGCAACTACTATGTCCATCACAATACTCTTTGGTGGGCACTGGACTAGAGTTACACATAAATCCTTAATTAAACCAAGGCATTTAACTTGGCTAGAGTTAAAGGAAAACAAGTCCTTATATGGTCTGGTGATGTTTAAGCTTAGTCTCTCCATGATTTCCTTTGGCATCAAGTTATGGGATGCCCCTGAGTCTAGCATAGCATTATGTAATATCTTATCATGAATGATCAGGCTAATGTAGAAAGGAGGGATTCCCCCTTGCTGATGAGTACCATTTACCTCAGGGCCAAACAATAACTCAAGTTAATCATCTTTGAAATTGGCAGCATCTTCTCCTTCACCTATGTTTAAAGTTTATGTGATTTGTGATCTATAGGACTCATTTTTCACTAGCTTAGTCAAAGGGACTGATATCTTTAATTTTTCTATTTTAGTCTTAATGTTGAAAGGCAGTTGAGTTTTGCTTGATTGGATGATATCTTTACAAATGTGGTGAGTGTGTTTTTATCTTCTTTTTCAGTGTTAGGCACTTCGGTCTGTATTTCAGTAGTTTTGTTTTGAATTTTCTTATTTGGAATGTTTTTTGAGTAATTGTTTCAGTTTGAATTTCAAATGAAGTTATGTCTACAATTTTTCGGGTAGAAGTTTCCTGTGTTCCCCTAGGGAGGATTTGTAAAGCTTTAGTGACAGGAGCTTCTGCTATATTTTTAGTTTGGGTCTGGATTGATCTCTTAGTGGGAGCTTCATTGTTCTTTTTACTTCTTTGACTATACTATTTGTGAACTTCATAAATGTTTGATTCATAGCCCTGTTTAAAGTCAAAGGACTCTCTAGATTCTAATTGCAATTATTGCAGCATATACAATTCATGTTCTTCTTGAGTAAGAAAAACATCATCTTCATTTTTTATTCCTATTATGTTTTTCTGGGTGTCATCCTCTCCTTCATGGCTCTATGAACCCTCAACATAGTTTTCTTAGAAGGGTGGCCTAATTTGCTGATCTGGTATAACATTCTTTCCAGTGTTAGGGTTCTTCCTGAAGTTGGGGTTTCTTATTGGGGGTGGTTGTTGGTTCTCCCACTAAATTTTTTTTTCCTTGTTTTCTAATCTATCCATTATTCTCTCTACACATTTTGCTAAACTATCTATTTTACCATCAGAAGTGGAAGTTTCCTCTTTAATGACCACTCTCTTTTCATTTCTCATTATAGCTTTCTTGGCTAATAGGTTGGCCTCTACACTAACAACATTACTTTGCATTTGTTCCAATGTTTCAGGGTTTGGTATGACATGTCAGTGTCAAAACCATCAGGGAATTTGATTAATGCTAGGTCAGGTGGAGGCTTAATATTAGCAGGGATTGCATTGTAGATGCTATTGAACCTTGTACAATAATCTTGAACTGACTCATTAGGAGCTCTTCTAATATTATCATATTCAGAAAGTATTTGCAGGGGTTTTTCTTTCTCTCCCATCTATCAATGAATAATCTGTGAAAAGCAGCTAAGTTTGCAATATGATTGGCAAGTAAATCTTTGAACCGTTTCTTAACATCCCCAGTTAATGTTTGGGAAAACAAACTCATTTGGTCATCAGATTCATCTATCTCATGCAATTCAAAATAGTCAGTCATTTTGTTCACATGCTGTTGGGCAGTATACTGACCAGTAGCATCAAACAAAAGGATTTTGCTTTGATAATCTTGGGGCATGGCATGGAGCTGAGCTGGTAAAACCAAAGGTGCGTATCGGTCTGCCATGGTTTGGATTCTGGCTTTACTAGGGGGTAAATTGTTGGTACTTGAGGAAGGGCTTGAAACAGATGGAGATGAACTAGATGAGTATGAGGAGTTTGGTTGGATAGGAAGATGATGAATGAATGGTTTAGGGGAATGGATTGTGGTGGATACAATGGGTGGGGTGGTAGTAAATGAGGGTGTATTTACAATATTTGAAGATTGTGCAGAAATTTCAAAGGAAACAGCAGTAAGGAAAGCTAGTTCAACTGATTGTTGAAGGTAAGCATCATCTATATGGCTTATCCATGTGGAGGTTAAATATTCTAACTTGTCAAAAGTATCCAACACAAATTTATCTAAATCTAGATGTATATGAACCTTTTTCGACTCAATGAATTGAATAAAATTAGGGTCTAACACAGTTCCATGAATTTCATTCTCTGATTTAGTTCTAAATAATGAGAGATCAAATGATAAATCAAATGGAATTTCCTCTAAAGTTGATAATTCCTCTGGGAGTGAATTTGCCTTAACTAATTGGCTACTACTTGCTTGAGTTTCTACCTTTTTTGGTTTTCTTAAAATCCTGTCTGGGTCATCAACTATGGTAGCAGGGTTTGGATCTAGATTTTCCCTGGTATAGTGAGTCTTCTTGGGAGCCAGAATTTTAACTTTTTAATTGTTTTTATGAAAATTTTTAAGAACAACTTATAAAAATGAATTTAGGGGTTCAATATGAAATTTAATGTTTTCTTAAAGTTTTATTACACTGAGGATCAAAGTCCCCAGTATGGTCGCCAATGATGTTATCACTCCAAAATTTCTTCTAAGTTGTTAGAAAAAAATGATAGAGATAACCACAAACCAACTTTGGAAATTAGGATCTAGCCTTCCTAATATCAGAGAGGGCTCTCTCTTTTTTATTTAACTTTGTTTAGTTATTTGATTTTAGGCTAGTTATGCTTGTGCTTGGGTTTTGAATTATATTTGGTGGTGGGATCACTTACTTAGATGAAAAAGGGTTGTCTTTTTACCATTGTGCTATGGGGTCAAATGTCAAACAAACAAGACTGGATCAAGTTTTAAAAACAGTGTCTACGGGGAAAGATACAGAGTTACTTCAGATCTCAACGCTGGATGGTGAAATGGTTTTCAATCGAATCCAAAGAGAAATTGAGGGTTCCTTAGGCCAGATTTTGAAGAAAGTAAGAGAGGTCAACCAAGATGGGAGAGAAATTAAGGATTCTCAAATCCGAATATCAGAAGAAAACATGTAAATGATTAACTGTGAAAACGGAGTGTACTTAAACAATTTCTGAGATAAATGTCCAGTTAATTCATTCAACTTTAGATAACATTTAAGTTTGTGAAAAACATAAGAGTGTTGGCATTATGATACATATGTTGTACTTGATGGCAACCCACTCATCTCAGATGATAAATTATAGTGTAGCAAAGTTCACGGAATTTTATGCAGAGAAAGGTTTATTTCATGTGGAGAAAAGTTCACGGAATTTTATGCAAAGAAAGGTTTATTTTATGTGGAGAAACGTTCATGGAATTTTATGCAGAGAAAATTTTATTTCATGTAGAGAAACGCTCACGCAATTTTATGCAGAGAAAAGTTTATTTCATGTGGAGAAAAGTTCACGGAATTTTATGCAGAGAAAAGTTTATTTCATGTGGAG
>APFE030621477.1:179658-239934 GCA_000404065.3 Pinus taeda
TACAATTGTAAAAAGAAGTTTCTAATTAAAGAGAAGATAGAGACGAATTGCAGCAGGTGGTTTTCACCCACATTGGATTTCCACCTTATATCTTGTGTTCTTGTGTATGATTGTCTTCTGATCTGTTTTACTGTTTCTGGTTATTGGTTATTTGATACACAGATTAACAATCAACATCTGGAAGATAAAGTAAATTATAAGTTTGCATAGTATATGCGGGTTTCCTTCTACATAGTTGCGGGTTTAATTAACTGAAGTAGTGTATATCATTTGGATTCGAAAAAGGAATATTTGACTAGATAATACTGATTCACCCCCCCTCTCAGTATTATTTCCAACAAAGAGAATAACAAATTGACAAAGAAAATACTTCATTGTAATAGCTCTACACATGAATCCTGTAATGCAATCTCTTTATTACTTGGTCCACTCTGCTGACTTGAAAATTGGTACAATAACCCTCAAGTTTATGATCAAAATAACTTTACAAATGTATAGCAATCCACCCTCAATACTTCGAATTATGAAGTATTTATACAAAAATATTTTACAAAATATCCCAAACTATCTTGGGAACTAGTCTAGGAGAAAGAGAAATCTTCATGCAAGAAGATAGAGATAGTCATTGCATTAATGCTTGATGTCCTTGCTTATTAGGTTGTGTTGGCTTTAATCTTTGATCTTTTTCCCTTTAATCTGCTTTGTTGTTTGGTCTTCACACTGGATGCTCTATTTACTCTGACCTTTCATCTGATACACTTTGACCTGGCTGACCTGTCAATATCCTTTTACTGTGCCCTTTTACTTTTACTGTACATTTTTACATTTTTAATGCATATTCTACAGTAAATCATTTAGTTTCTCCCATGTCTTAGCATCTGGTAATTGGATATTGATCATTTTCCTGAAAATCTCATCTACCTTTGTATACTTGGCCAAAGTAGGCTTATTGATAAAAAGGTGTTTTACCTCATGCTAGAGGTAAAACAAATTCTCAAAAGTTTGATATAATACTTTGCCAGTAGGTATGCCCTTCATGGATGAAGTATTCACCTGATCTCTGGCCACTTCTCGAATTTTCCTATTATAGTCCTCCTGTGTCATTAACTTGTCGTTTATAACCAAGGGATTTGATAAATCCTTTTGCCTCAAAATTTCGAACTTAACCATGAATCTGTCAATGGCAAATTGCATGGTTTGGCACTTATCGTGTAGGTTTAACATCAAATTCCTCTTGGTGAGGACTCTTTTAAATTCCAAAATTGTACCTATTCTGTCAGGTATCTCCAATTCTTGCAGCTCATATTTGTTCTTGGAGTTGAGGAAGTGAATGATCCTTGCAGCTTCCTTTGGCATGTCTCCAAGTCCTGCTTTGACTCTTTGAATGGCTTCTGTAACCTGCTTTATCAAATCAATCTGTTCAAAAATAACCTAGATGGATGCCCAAATATCATTAACAAAGTCAATGATATTGGGCCACAGTTTCTCCTTAGCCCGACCTAGAGGTTCATTCAATGTCAGTTCCTTCTCCAAGCTTTTGATTCACTCATTAATCCTTGTAGACTTCTGCTCTTCTTCTTTGTGCATGATTTGGGCAAGCCTGTAATCAGTTTCTAGGCTAGTCACTTTTTCCTTAAGCCTATTCATCTCAGTGGTTTGAATGGACATTTCTTCCATTGCCTTGACCAACCAGTTTGCTTCATCACCTGTAGACCCTGTCGTTGTTGACCTTGTTGCTGATGTAGTTGGTGTAGATGTTGGCAGTATTGTGGCCATTGGCACTATGGGAGTCAAGGATGCTGCTAAAGTAGAAGGTACAACAGTGGTAACTGTTGGGATGACAGTTGCAGGAGCATCATCAAGACTAGCTTGTTTTAGCTGAATCAAGCTATCCAATTTTTTCTCCATCTCCTTTAATAGATCATTCAATTGCAGCACTAGGTCCATCATCTCTTCATGATTGGTTTGGCTCTCTAGGAGCTCCTTTGTTTGTGGATGTTGTAAATGAAGCAACTTAAGTTGTTTCTTATGGGCTGCTATATCCGCATTCTTATTTTTGATCAATTTCTCAGTAGCCTTAATGTCACTAGGATCATGGCCTAGCTCAATGACCAAGTCCTCCAATGATTTGATCCTATTATCTTTGGCATGTGAGGAGGCCTTCTCCAATTTATACTGGATTGTTACATTACCCAGTGAATCATTTCTCCATCCTATTTATGAAACTCTATTTGGTCAATGGGATGAACATCCCTGGCCAACACCTCAAAATCAATGTTCTTGTAATCCGTCGAGGTCTTTGGTTGCTGAACAATGGGCTGCAAAAATGAGACCTGCATCTTTCCTACTTTGATGTCAAAGGTCGACATCAACCTGCTCTGGTTGGCTGGTGTATGCTTGAACTGTTGGGTGTATGTCTCTGCCTTCAATTTCTCATTTCTCACTTTTATTTCCTTGTACCTGCCTTTGATATCCTTTTCCTTGTCAGCTAGCTGACAAAGGAAGAAACCTCAACACTTTGTTGTCTCTCAATCATTTGAGTGTTGGAGGTTGATGGCTGTTGTGTTTCACCTGAAGCAGTTGTGTCTTTGCTCCTCTGCCCCATTGTTTCAATGTCAGTTGTTTCCACTGATTCAATGTTCTCCTTTTGTTCAGACACGGGATTCAACTTGGGCCTTTTTCTGAGCTCAAAAATCTCATCTGTAGTCTCCATGGCAGAACTGGAACCCTCTTCCCTGTTCCTCTTTGGATTTTTCTCCTCGTTGGCTGGGGTCTGTAAAATAGGAGAATTATTCATTAGTTCCCCTAGATCTAGAACCTGCAGGAAAGAGCTTTGGTCAATTTTCTTTTCTAGATAAATGAGTGTGTTTTCAACATCCACAACTGTGCTATCCATATCAATCAATGTGTTTTCCAACCATTCATATTGGTTAGAAAACTGTTCAATGTCAGGTCTCGGGTGGATGAGAGGTCACAATTTGACCTTGATTCTCAATTTGTTTATGACCCCATGAGCGTCATACTGCCACATGAAGTTGTTTTTGAATTTCATTTGTTGTAGTATCTTGTCAGCCTCTAGTCCAACCTGTTTGTTATTGCAAATGAATGGGCCCAATTGGTTTTTCATTTTAAACTAGGTCTTATTCCTAGCAGATAGGAAGTGGACCTCATCAGAGTTGATGATTTTTCTGAAATACTCAAGTGAAAATATCCTCATAGGGAGGTATTTGGGCAACTTATAAGGGGCTAATTGGTAGCCATAAATCCTGATTTCAGTGTGGTTCTGGTATAGGTACCAGTCTCCCACCTTGTTGTTCTTAGCCAACTGTAGCACCCTCTTGATTTCTTGGTTGATTCTAGGTTGAGTGTTACTAGTCAACATGTTCATGACTGGGTATACAAATGAATCTATGAAGTCTTTATAGGTAAATGTTGTGGAGTATTTCTAGATCAAGGGTATCCAGTAGACCACTGATCTCTCTTTTCCCTTGGTATTCAACTTCTGGATGCTTACAGGGAACTTATCTTCTTGGTAATACAAAAACATGTGAAATAGCACTGAAGAGTATTTGAAAACTCTTTCAATTGGAAATCTGGTGAATTGTTCATGCATCCTGTCTACAATTAACTGAGCATAATTGTACATGATAGCAGGAGGCTTGCCTGGGGTGAAAATGGAAAAAAAGACTAGGATAACCTCATCCACATGTTCATCTGAGGTATATCCTAGGATGAAAGAGAGCATGGTGATTATATGTCTACCTATCTCTGGAAAAATGGTGGCAGCATAAGGTGGAGTATCTGTGGGAGTATGGGGGTCTTCAATGATGAAGGTCTAGAAGATTTGTCTTATCTTAACCAAGTCTAGTGTGATATATAAGTCCAATAGGTCTCCAATGGACAGAGGGGTCTGATGAGGGCTAGGTTGGACTTCCAGCATTTGATTGATAGACTCTAGCATGATGGTGAATAATAGCTACTAGTTTGGGGAAAAAATAGCTCTTTGGCTAGGGATATAGCAGGCATGACAAAAATGTATGATATCAGGGAATGGGTGAACTTTTGGAAATACATATTGGGGTAAATTCGATTCCCATAGATGGATGTCATCGACATTGTTCAGGAATATGTACTTACTCTAAAAGTGGAGCTTCAGAAGGTAGGCTCGGGTAGCAGTATCTTTTATCTGGAAATCCCTATCTGCTAGTGCCAAATGGTCGATGTCTAGGTGGGGGGTTAACACAGGGATCACATCCAGAGAGGTCTAGGAAGCCATGACTGAGTTTACAGATTTGGATTAGGCCTGTATTGGCTGTAAAAGTGAGGTTTGGGAAACTCTAGTACAGTGTGAGGGTAATTGTAGTTTACAAAAGAGGGGTTTTGGGTATATAGGAAAATTACTCTTCAATTAGGAAAATATATTAATTAATTTCAATTAATTAATCTTTAAACTTCACTGTATGTTTTCAAATTTAGAGCGTAGTTCTGGTTTTCCCAAAAATACCTAGAATTTTGGTGGTATGGCTGCAAACTGGTTTCGATAGTGACTGTAGATGGTACAATGGCTTCGGTTATGCACTGGATGCTTGAATTGGGTGTCCAGAGCTTGTTCAAGAGGTAAACGATGGTCAATTTTGGTTGCAGATGCTCAGGGTGGCGCAGAAAGGCTTGGGAAACATTCAAAGTGAAAATGAGCGAAAATAAGCGAAATGGGCTTCTCCGGCCTTTTAACCAGCAACTATTACAATTTGCCGTGGAATTCATAAATGAAAGGTGGATGGTTTTATCTTTTGATGGGGAGGCGGTTTTAGGGGCCATCACACCGCTTTTGGGGAGCAAGCGGTATTTCCTTGAGAGCACGTGATCTTGCCTAAGGATGCCACGTAGCAGAATAGGGCCCTGGAAAAACCGCAAATCTCGCGTGCTCTCAAGCAGGTAAAGGTCGGAGAGGGAATGAGCATGATATGGATGTGCGTTGTCTGATCTAGGGGTGGAAGATTGGATGGCTGTCGCGCAGTCAAGCTGCCCGGAGGGAATAGGGGTGAAGATTTGTGGGGCCCAGGGGTTAATTACAACTAATTATAATTAATTAATAAACAAAGCGAGGATTAATTATAAGTGAGGGTTAATGGAGTGGGACTAGGGTTTATTGTGGCGGGGTTTTCTTAAACGCATGAAGGGTGGTGGGTTAAAAGGTTTTTTTTTTTAGAATACAAATTCGGGGAATTAATTAAACAATGTGGGGGGGATAAAACTTAGAATAAAGGGGTTTCATGGGTTTTTGAGGTAAAATAAGGAAATTAATAAGGGGGGAGGTGATTTATGCAATAGGGAATGGGTTTCACGCTAGGGAAAAGGGGTTTTTGGGTAGGGGGTGACTTTTGGAGGGTAATTTACTAGGGAAATGTGTGAAACCAAGGGGTAAGGGTCAAAATGAAGGGAAAAATGATATTTTTATAAGAAATGATAGGATAATGGTGAAATTAGTAAGCAAGTATGTGGGGGTGAAATGAAATGAGTGGAAGTTAATCAAGTAAGCCAGTGAACATATTTTCACTCTCATAAATGCTCTTGTACACTGAAACATAAGTTTAAGCATGATAAATTTGCTTATCTGCAACATTTCTTCTACCTACCCATTACTTATCCTAACCATTTTTCTTCACTCTCTTAGGTGCATTTAAACTGGAAGACCCTTTATTTCCTTTTCTTTTGACAAGCAAACTATCTAATTCTAACCTTATAACTTTTAATGGCTCAGATTAAGCTGATGAGCGCATTTTTATTTATCTACCTAACTAATGATCTGTCGAGGTTAAATAGTTTGGCTAGATCTTTTTCTCTATCTATAAACATCAAATTTAAAGCATGAATTAGTCAATATTAAGCTATTTGACTATCATGCTCTGTGGCATTCATGACAAGCTGAACACAACCATTATTTTGCACATAAAAGTAAAAGTAGTGGCACTTGAATTTGCACAATTTCATGATCTGTTTTTGTTTGGGGTTCATATTTTTCACTCTTTTGATCTATGATTTTTCTTTTTGTCCTTTGATTATTCTTTTAGGACATACCCTCTTTACATTGTTTAATTTTTAATATGGAAAACATTTTTCAGAAAGCAAAAGTATGTACAATATTTACAAGACTAACCATAGCCAATTCAAAATTATGAATCTTATTATTATAGGACCCTAACATGCGCAGAGGCCTAGAATAGATTCCACAGCTGAGTCCGCGGACCCCTGGAGCTTAGTGCGCATGGATGTCTGGAGTCTGTAAACTGATATGAATATTAATAAAGAAGATTGTTGCAGAAATCCTTGTGTTTATCTCATTACTTCTGTTCTATATGAATGTGCTTATGTTGTGATGAATAATGGGTTTATGAAATAATATTGTATTGATGCACGACTTTAGTTGATCTATACTGTTATATGAACGCAATTAATGTTAATTATTTACGTGAATATTATATCATTATGTGTTAAGGTCATCAAACACTTAAGCAAATCTGATTAAATATTGGGTTAAGAGTAATATTTGATGTGCGTAAGTAGTTAATCTACCTATTTAGGGTCTGTGAAAGGTAGTCGTAGACCTTCACGGAGGTCTAGAAGCCGATAAGAGGAAGTTACATTGACAAGCCATAAGGGCTTATCGATCTGTGCGAATGAAGATTTACGGCATAAAACGACATCACACTGATCTCTGGATGCGAAAACTTCGTTCCAGCACCCCCGCATACTACTTCAAGTGAGACTTCAATCTGCGCTCCGTGGATTAATGTCTAAAGGGCCAGTGGTGTAGGGATTTGTTTGGTGAAAATGACTCTGAAGCTGGGTCAGGACCCCCCAAGCCAACATCTGTGTATACCTCAACAGTGTCATGGAAAAATTTAACAAAGATACTTAGAACTACCCTTTCAATGGTACCAGGGGCATTGCATAGACTGAATGGAAGGACCTTATAGGCAAAGTTACACCAAGGACATGTGAATGTGGTCTTATCTTGGTCCTCGAGCTTGATGTGTATTTGGTTGTACCTGATAAATTCATCTAGCAAGGACAAATAATTTCTTCCCTACAATGCCATCTAAGACTTAGTCAATGAAGGAAAAATGGAAATGGTACTTCTTTGTAGCCTTGTTAAGTTCCGGTAGTCATCATAGATCCTCCACTTCCCATTATTCTTGGGGACTAAAATGAGAGGGAACACCCACTCACTATCTGAAATGGGGTATATGAACCGGACATCTAGTAGCTTTTGTAATTTGTCTTTCACAATGTCCTTGAGAGTTGGGTGCATTCTTCTCTAAGGTTGTGTAATATCCCTCCCTTTAATAATAAATAATAAATAATAAATAATAAAAATAATAAATAAATAATACAAAATAAATAATAATAATAATACAAATAATAAATAATAAATCACTTATAATAAATAATAAAATAATAAATCATAAATGATATTTAAAAATATATAAGAAATAAATAAAAATAATAAAAATAGTAATAACTACACTAAAAGCTCTAAATAAGAATAATTAATAAACAAAGAAAACAAAAAAAAGAACCAGTAAAGCTAAAAATCAAAAAGAAAGTTAAAGAAAGAAAACAAGGAAAGCTAAAAAAAGTCAGTGCATGTAGACACATGGAGTGTGTGCATGTGGGCCCCATCCAATGTGTTTTATTTAAAGATCGTGAGAAGATGAGAGGCATTCCTTGCATCTATCATTCCAAGATTCTATCTTTCAGTTCTCTTGCGGAGAATGGTATACTAAGACTTAGGAGACTGGCAGTAGTCGTTGATGTGAGGGCTTGGTGGCCAGGTAGCAGGAATCCTGCACAATTGAGCCTACGTTGGGAGAGAGTCGTCCCCAAAAACCCTGTTGGTAAGCCCATTTCTACCACAGGTAAGCTCAGATAACCTCTTCATAGTTTAAATTTAAGTTAATAAGTTAATTTAGATATCTAATTGGGTTGTTACATATGTA
Source organism: Pinus taeda (assembly GCA_000404065.3). NCBI lineage: Eukaryota > Viridiplantae > Streptophyta > Pinopsida > Pinales > Pinaceae > Pinus > Pinus taeda. The sequence goes on from APFE030621477.1 coordinate 187,659, forward strand.
TCAGAGCTTTGCGCCAACCCTTAGGCCTATGGAATCTTAAAAAAAAAAAAAAAAAAAAAAAAAATTGTTGGAATTTTTAACTTGACTTGTTTTGAAGCTACAGGATGGTTACTTCCAGGAGGCCACATATTTTTCTACAAACCCTCGCTATACATGTAAATTTTATTCAGTGCATTATGCACTGTTCATTTTCATATGAAATACACTGACATTGAGGAGCTTTCTCATTTGTTAACCATTGCGAAAAGGCCTAGAATTCGGGCCTTGCTCACTGACGAGCTTCAGCAGTCGCAGAAGGTATGTATTTGTTCCCTTCTGTTATCACCGCGGGGTTCCTTTCAATGGGTATTGAACTGGTGACCATTTCTCTGGAAGTTAGATTTATTCATATTTCTTCTAACCATACATTACTTTCCTTTTAAAATCGTTTAATAACGCTGAATTTATACTGGTGCTCTGACAATCAGTCGGAAGCGGCTTTAAGAAGTCCAGCTATTAATTGTAGCCTCTATTTTGCAGCAATTAAATATATCACTGGAAATACTTAATGTATATTCTTATATGTGTATAGTGCATTCTAATGTTGTAACAAGATTGTTTCAGCGTTCTATTCTTCCCTTCCAGTAGAAGGCAAGGCACACCTATGGCAATATTATAGTGTAATGCATGTCAACATTATTGCAATTGTGTTGTGTAATGTTGTGACATTTTTTTTTTAGATCACCAATTTTAACGGTTTATATGTTGGTTGTTAATATCAGAGTAATTTTGTCATCTTTATAGGTGAGTATTTGTAATGGTATTTCAGAGTATTACAGTCTATAACAATGGGGTTATCTTTAGGAGTGAATATTTGTCATAGAATCTTTTCGTTCAGGGAGAAGATTAGCCTTGATTATCACGCGGTTGAGGTTAGGGTCACTTTCCGCTCTCAGATCAATGGGAGCTATTATCTGCATGAATGTAGGCTGTGTTTTTTTAATGTGTCACCCTAGAAGATATTTTGCGAGAGAGGCTTGGAGGGATTGTAATTTAATTAGCATGTATGGATCGGTCTAAAGCAACTAGGTATGAAATATACAGCCCACACCACTCGGATGTGAGGTGTTGGAAATAGTAATACTATTCAATCTGTTGGAATGTGGAAAGTTTGTTATAATGAATCTGAAAACTTTCTTGCGAGGGAACGGCTTTATTTGATTTTGTAAATTAGTTGCAGCAGGGATTATCCTTCTAAATTTGCAGAGCATGAGATAGTGTCAGTGATTTGCAGTGGAATTAGGTGATGTACATATCCAAGAAGCCAACAATCCCCAATGGTTATGCATGCTTTCTCATATGTATGCTATTTATAGCTATTCTGGTGGCATTTATGCCCTGTTTATTATGGTGGAGTCTTGTTTTTTTTCATTTTCAAATTCATTTGCCATCAGCCAATAGGATTGTACACTGAGGCCCATGGGATTTGGACTTTGTTTTTTTTCATTTTCAAATTCATTTGTCGTCAGCCAATAGGATTGTACACTGAGGCCCATGGGATTTGGACTCAGATGAAACGGTATCAGCGCCATTATCGAACTGAACTGTGGAGACAACTTGAAACCTCCAATTCGTGCAATAGCCTTTTATTCATTTGAAGTTGATTTTTATTTAGCTGGAGAATTTGCAAATAAATGAACGATGGCACATAACATAAGGGTCCGTCTTTGGAAATCAGTAGATCTGAAGGATAAACAGAAATTTAACTAGCTTTCCTGTTTGATAAACTTGGCAACATCAACTTTGGTTTAAGTAAATGCTTGGTTTAGCAACAACAACTCTATCCCTTGCCTTTCTTTGCCAGAGAATTGAATCGGCTTTTCTTCCTGTAATGAGCATGCCCAGCACCGTGGTCTCACTGCCAATAACGTTACCCTCTCACTAAATAACAAATTTACTTGAGAAACTACTATGCAAATAAATAAATTCAGATCTTCCCTATCACAGAGTTGTTCCTGTATTTTATAACCAATCATGCAAGTTGTCTATGCTCTAAAGCGGTTCTCCCTTAGATATGAATGCAGTGATGTTTGCTTTTATGTGATTTCACATGCTATTTATTTGTATGTCAATTGTTGAATGTATTCTCCTTTCATAGAAAATGCTTTTATTTATATTTAGAATATCTTGAACATGATTAGGTGACATTTTTATGGCAAATGTGGAACTTGATTCTCAAAATTGTGTGTTATTACTGGTTTGCCATGGTTTTAAAAGATGATAGCTTTTCATGAGTATTTCATGCCATATTGGTTATTTTTCTTGGGAGTTGTTAAATATATGCTTACGATGCCTATCAATGACGTGTATATAGAAGGATGTTATGCATGCTATGCCCTTCTCGTAGATGTAGAGATTTTCAGTTGTAAGAAGCAACAAAATTATGGGTATAGAATAAATGCAAAAGTAGAGTTTGTTTCCTCGTGTCTATTTAAGATTGAAATCGATAATGGACAATTTTACCACATAGTTATTAAGGATATATTTTTTCAAATTTTCTGTGTTGGTCAAGAAGTTACAATGAAGGATGATTAAATTACAATAGTCATTATCAATTTGGCTAAGTGGTAATTCAGTTGGTTCCCTCGTAACATAAGCTAGTTGAGTCAACATATTTGTATGAGCATCGAATTTGAGAACCTGTATCTTCATCAAATTTGAGAATTTGTATCGTTCTTTTATACCAAATTATTTGGCTAACATTTCCTCGGCGTTACTAGCCTCAAATTCTATTATAACTCTAATATATGCTCTTAACCAAAGTCTTATTCAACTATACACGTAAATAAACGCTTGTGTCCTTTTATTGCTTAATTTATGACTGTTTCCAGATATTTTTGTGCTTTTATTTCAGAAACCGTGCATATATATATGAGTTTCGGTTTGCTTTTAAAACACATTACCAATAGAAAAACCCTTAAGTTGTTTGTCTTTGTAAATGGGAATGTGAAATTAACATTCCGTTGATCGCGAATCAGACAAATTTGGTTTGCTGGTTTCAAAGAGAGTCCCACGGCCATGAATATGCCTGTGATGGGGATCTTGAGCAACTTCTCGATGCCATCACTCTTGTTATGCAGAAAGGGAAGTGGTCATTATCGCGTTTCAAGCAATAAATTTTTCGTTGTTTCATGCTCAAGGCAAGTTCTGTGATCGGATTTTATACATATTATGTGCTTTTTTTAACGCCTTTGCCCTGCTTTTTTTTATACTCTCGAAGAACATCTAGATCTATACCTTACAGCTTTTTTCGTGAACAGCTCAGATTACGTTTGTGCTTTTAACTGAGCTTAATTCTTGTAAAGTTCTTTTTTGACTTTCATGGAGCTTTGGTGCATTCATGAAATAAAGATGCCCAATCTTGCGGACATAGATTTAGAATGTTCTGTTCTTAATTTAGACTTGCACTTGCCTTTCAAATACTGTAATATCTGTACTACATTCGTGTCCTTTAAGATAGAAGATGGGCATGTACACTCTCCTGTACATTTATCTCTTAAATGTAATAGATAATTTACTGAATTCAAATCCATACAAGACTGAAAAATAATCTACCATATCTAATTTCCTCTATTTTGGTGTTATAAATGATATTACATTCATTTTTAATGCTCAGTTATTTTTTATAAAATATGGTTGTTGTGCAGACAGATCCCCAAGAAACAACATTTCCGTATCATTTCTGTTACGTTTCTATTCCTTATATAAAGTAGGACACAGCATCATTTGTTGTAACATATCACAGACCTATATTTTCAAGAAAATTACATGAAATAGTTCCAGTTAGGTTCTATTTTCTCTAATGCTCGGGCTACTTTGCTTACCCATGTTACCTCTCTGATGCTAGGGCTACTTTGCTTACCTATGTTTCCAAGAAAATTACAATGAATAGTTCTGACAAGTTTCTATTCTTTCTGATGACAGAGTTACTTTTCTTTCTGGTGTTAAAGCAAATCATTAGCTAAATTTTGAAGGGTTAGTAGTTTCAAGTTTCAACTAACTCCAGAGACCAGTAAGCTACTTTCTGTCAACATTAGCTAAAGTCAGTTTCATTGTTTTATTTAAAGTAGGTCTTAACCTTCTTTAGTATTTGGGGAAAACTCAGTTAAATTTTGGCAAACCTATTGGAACTAACATAACTCACTAACAGATGAAATGACAGGTTTTGAGTGACTTCTATTTTAATTTAAGTTTAACTAATATATAAGTCTGAAATGGCCATTAATGCAACCAGACGGATTTTTTTCAACATAATCATGTATAATGTTGAACCTTCTTAAAGGAAATGATGGGCAGATTCTTGATTAATGCTTCTATGTAAAGATTCTTTTAATTTTCTCACCCTAAGATTTTCTCCTAGAATTATAACCTAATCTCTGAGTGCAGATGCATGCAGTTTCTGCTTGATTCATCTGATATGTGCTAAGCAAGGGGTTATTAATAGGCTTGGACAAGCTGGTTAATAAATTTCAATTTGATATCATCTTAAGCCAGGGTTAACAACCAGCTTGGATAAGCTGGTTAATAAATTCACTTGTTTGAAATTAGGCTTGTTTATTGGAAGGATTACAAATCAAACGAAATAAATATATGGGCTTTCAATGGTTTAATTAAAAAAAAAAAAAAAACTTATCTCTTAATCGCAGGAGGTTCTCATTTTGAAATTAAAAATGACAGTAATAAATGTTTTAAAATAGCTTCCGTGAATGTTTTGATGTCAAAGAACTTGAATACTGCCATGTTTTTCTTCAAAACTAATCTGCTGAAAATATCAGGAAAAGGTTGGTGAAGCAGATAAAAACAAATGACAGCAAATGACCCTGTCAACAACAGGAAGATTGTTGTGGTAGGATTGTTCTCGAAATAACGGTTTTTTCCAGATGCTGAAAATAGTACTAGATTTGAATACCTTCTTGCATGGAGCAAGGTATCTGCTTCGAGTGACTTTGCTTGTTTTACTAGCGATTTTACTTGTTTTATTTTTGTCACAACTTTTGAATATTCATTATGACATCTCTTGTGAGCTTGGCTTGTTAGGCTTTATCTATTTTGTCTCTTTTGGGGGCCATCTGTTGCTTTCTCATCTATTGAATATACACCTTGATACACTTGCTTATCCTTGTGTGTCTGCCTTTTTCTTCTGTAACTGTTGTTCCACAAATGTGCTTCACAGTTCCGTCCACCTCCACTATTTATTGAATTCCACTGTCCAAATGTGTTGATGGATTTTCTTATAGTGGGTTTTGAAGAAGTTGGTTTCTGGGATAAAAATGCTTCTTGATGTCAGACAAAGAGGTGTTGATGGTATATCATTTGGAGTTATGGCTCGAGCAAAGCCCAATGAGGCGGTGGACAAAGAAATTGGGCTGAGAGAGCTTCAAAGTAGCATATCCATGTTTTTTGGCTACTCAAGTTTTAAATTGGTGGTAATCATTATTGTTGAACATTAAGTGACATTATCGTAATGGGTACTTCCTATATTAGTCATCATACTCTGTAGATGAAGAAATGGATCGAGTCCTCATACATGTCTTGATCATGGAAATTCCATTTATATTATTATTATGATTGACACCAAAGCCTCATCTATGTGTTCAACTTGACCATTTCTATCTCATCTTGATTTTGAAACTGTAATTCATTAACAGACTTGGCTATTGCTTGTCTATCTTCATGTAGGTTCATTGAGTCATTCTGATTAGTAGCTTTATAAATTACGTTGTAATCATGAACCAACATCTCATCCTGAACAAATCCTGTTGATAACACATCTATCTGCAAACAATTTAACCATTCAATTAATCAATGGGTGAATCTTTCTGCAGATAGATGAATCTTTTTACAGTTAATTATACCTCCACATCTATATTTTATTCTGCTATTGCGCTCAGTGTTTGATAATCCATTTACATCAGTGGGGTACACTCATTTCATTGTCTGTTAATTCTGCGAGTCTAGTACCGCTTTGTTTTTTCAGATTTTGGACACCGGAGGCGCGACTGATTGAGCTATATACGAAGCTATATAACAAGTCTGTAAATTTGTAAGTGTATATTGCAAGATTGCAGGTGTCTGAATTTTTCAAATCACAATATGAGGTTGATCAGTATGGACAGATTTCTCGACAAGTTTACAATTTTCTATCTTAGGCAAACAATTTTACGCCTAATTGTATTGTAATTTAAGGGATTTGAAATGGTGTTGCCTTCGCGGGTGCGCTTGCAGGCAGACCATATAATTAATAAAATGATTATTTTTTGTATTGGGGAGGCATGACCTTCCCCGTCATCCGATCCGGTTCTGGGTCGGGTGGCAGTGTCTTTTCTTTATGGTGTGGAATATTTTTATGATTGATTCATAAATTTTATGACTAAACATCAATACAACTTTTATACTGTGACATCAAAATAGTAACTGAATGTGAGGAAAATGTCACTTTAGTTTTACTTTGCTTGGTCATACGACTTTGTTCAAAGCATATAATAAATCATCCTATACTACTAGTTTTTCTTCATAAAAAGGTTTACGTGGGACTATTCATGACCAATTTCTTCACGGGCCTTAACTGGTTAAAAGACATCCACTTTGTAGATAATATACTTTCCACAGGATTGATGCTAATCTTGTAATAGGAATAAGATTCTTTAGTCACGAGACTCGAAGCACTTCTTCGACTTTTGGTGGATATTGAACCACATCTCCGTGATTGATAGAATCTAGATCATTAGTACTCCTTAGCCTGCATTCAATGATCATTTCAAAGGTAAATTAGTGGATGGATTGCATCATCTAGTGACTCACATCACATTGCAGTTTTTCTTTAATTAGTTATCCAATCTGGTATCTAAGGACAGCTATATTCTTAGCAATAAGCTACAGCAATTGGATTCTTGACAGCAGAATAATGTTGATCATATTATTCACTAATTATTTGCTCAATCACTGTCCTTTAGCAATAGCAGTTGCTTGGCATTTCTCTAGTCCATTATTGCAAGAACACAACTCTCTCAATATGATCTCCTAGTAAATTTAATTTTGCATTGCAAATTGCCATTCAAATTACATGTATATGCTCATTTACTACTCATATCATTTGTATATTGAACATCATCAAGCTACATGATGGTATATTTAGTCTCAGTGGTAAACCATACAGATTGGATTAAAGTTCAGATGTTGAGTATAATGTTACATGACGTTCGTCATGGTTAAAGTTGTCTAAAGAGAAATGGGAAGAAGAAACAACCTATTTTGGAGCATAAAAGAAGAGTATTGTGGTATTTCGGAACATAATGGAAGAATTTGGTAACTTGGTATTCTAAAAGTATCACTGTAAGGTCTATCTAAGGATGATGCACCTAAAGAAGCAATATTGGCAATCAACTAATGAAGTTGAATAATTATGGTAATAATTTTACGGAACTTGGATGGTGTGTACATGACAACATCTATAACAATTTTCCCTCTAATGGGAGAGCCACATTGTAAAGTTTTCCATAGGTGACTCACTATATGAATGAATTATGGACAACAAGACGTATGATCAAGTAATTTTCTTATGTGGATAAGCGGATTACATATATCTTTTTGAATTTATTTTTCAGGTATTACCCAAGTTGGGAAGAGTAATGTATGAAGTTACATGATGACCAAGTAATGATAACTTGGAAGATATAGGAAGGAATGTGCCCAACTTGAATAATGATACTATTTAATAAGAAAGAGTCTTTTTCCCAACTGGAGGAAGGGGTCAATTTATGATTAAGCAATCAACTGGTATCGAACGTGACGAACTCAATGAGATAAGAAAATAATTCTTTGAAGTACTAATTGTTAAATAAGTCCACATTGATCAACAAATCCCCGTGCAAATCAATTAAGCATGATATAGAGTTAAATCATCATGGAAATAGTATTTGCAATAGCGATATTGGAATCAGTGAGCCAAACGGTAAATGGATGGGATTTTAATTTTGAGATAGATGATAATGATGGTATCACTAGTAATGAATTTCACCAAAATTTCCTTTGGGAAGGAAGAATATATGACGAGGGATTAAGCCTCAAGATGATAATTATGAAATTTAACGATGTACTTAGATGTCGAAATGATTATTGAAAAGTGATTGACACCTTGATGAAAACATACTGACGATGTTTCACGATATCATGGTAGGAAGATAATGATGTACATATGGTTCTTATAGTGATAAGGTATCTATACGATTATAACGATATGCATAGGAATTATGACATTATGTCAAGATATATTGACATTTTCATTTACTACCTGATGATAAGTATTTAATTTTCAATACTCATGATGGATATGATATGCATAACGTGGCATAGCAATTATGATGTTATAATATGAGGATTATTGACATGTGGTTCATTTATGTTAACCCATGATATGTCTTGATATAATAATGTAATGGTATAACTGAAGCATGCGATAGTTCCATGCCATGCGTGAGCATGCAGTTCCTTGCAAGAGTTGGCATGTGGATTATTCCTTATGGTATGGTTAATGCATTGGATGCATGTTGAAATGTGATGATTCATAGGACTCCACAAATAGGTCGAGAGGGACGATTTATTTGATGATCTTGTGCGAGCCCATACGCACAAGGGAGAATAAGTAACACCATATGGGCTGGGGACAAAACTCAATCAACACTACATATGCTAGTGGTTCCTTTGTCTTGTGTATAGCTCTTGATGGATAGCTCTTGAGAGCTATGGGACCATCTTGAGAAGGCTTGGTGCCTGATGATTCCAGGCTTGGTGCCTAATGATTCTAGGCTTGGTGCCTGATGTTCCAGGCTTGGTGCCTGATGTTCCAGGCTAGGTGCCTGATGTTCCAGGCTAGGTGCCTGTTATTGGATTGGGATGCCGAAGTCTGGAAGGGATGTAAAGGAATTCGATGCCTGGGGCTGTGCGCCTTAGTAGTTGTGGAGGGAGTGGGCCAGCCTGCGAGATGCCCGGGGTCATTGAGTACCGGACTGGATGCCTGCCTTGGGGCAGATGAGGTCTGAGTCAGGTGCGAGCCTTGGGGCCAGCCTTGGACTAGGATATAGACTGGGTTAGGCTTGTGCCTGGTGCCGAAAGTGGAAAAAGGACAGAGATTCCTTGAGATTTCCCGGGGTGTTGGGAATTTTCGATGCCTACTGGTTATACTAGTTCAGTAGAGGGTGTTGGCAATATGAAAATAGTAATAACTACACTAAAGCTCTAAATAAAAATAAATAGTAATAAAACAAAGAAAGCAATAAAAAGAATCAGTAAAGCTAAAAAAACAAAAGAAATGTCAATAAATAAATCAAGAAGGCTAAAAATCAAGTTGCATGTAGACACTTGGAGTGTGTGCATGTGGTTCCCCATCCAATGTTCTTCTATTTAATAGATGGTGAGGAAGATGCTAGAATTCTATCATCATCCCAAGATTCTATCTTTCATTCTCTTGGGAGAATGGTATACTAAGACTTAGGAGCACTGGCAGTAGTCGTTGATTGAGGGCTCGGGGGTGGCCAGTTGTAGCAGAATCCTACACAATTGAGCCTACGGTTGGGAGGAGAGTCGTCCCCAAATTCTTGTGATCACTTGGCAGACTGCAATTACAGGTAATATAGGTAATTTCATTTGTAAGTATTTGTTTTCCATTAAGACATTAACTTTAGTTTTACTTTGTGCTGTTACAAACAAGATTACATGAAATTGTCTCAAAAATAATGAGATCAAAGTTGGAGCAGAGTTTACATAAGCAAAAATTCAACAAAAATCCAACCCTAGTGAGGCCCTAGGCCTTTCTACTTATACAAATGAAGCTACCAACAACTTCCTTAAAATTAGGGAGGCTTGGATCCCAAAACTCGAGATAATCATTAGTCATCCTCCACTTGCCCGGCTACCTTCTAATGCATGATTTGGCTGCTTGTACTCCGAGCTCAATGAAGGGGAATTCGAAGTGAGGAGTAATAAATGAGGGGGATTCCCTCCTATAAGACCTCTCCTTTTTCCACTTCGAGTTATTGTTGCCATTTGTCCACTGGATCCTTGACTTTGACCTCAAAATTCATCAATAATCTGCATTAAACGCATGTTAGACCACATGGCATCATAACTAACTCAACTTACTCCATAAGCATAAATATAATTAGAAAATCATACAATAAGCTAAGAGAATGGTTGATTTGACTAGGTTAGGAGGTAAAATGAGCCCATATAATTACCCATTTATGAGGCTCATCAATATTGTTTTGGCTAAATTTTTATACAAAACAATCATTTTAAATGGATTCTCTTCTTATTATGTTTGAATGATCTTCATTATCAGTCACTTTTAGAAATCATTTTAGATTGCATACTTAACAATTACTCCCGGGATAATTTTAAATTAGATGTTTTTTTTATAATGATAGATTGCATATGATAGTTAGAAGATAGATTAGATTTAGGACAAGTATTCACCCCATAAATCCCATAAAAGAAAAACATCATCCCATTAGCATAAACATCATAAATAGATTGGGAAACTGGTCCCATCATCCCCAGTCAGAGCCACTATTCCAAACGGAAAAGGAGTTGTCTTAAGGTCTGGACCGGGTGGTTATCCCCCTTGTTGGAGTCTCAATTTTTCGAGCCTTCAACATATTTGGTGCTAGAAGGAGGGCCTACCTGTGAATGGAAAGTAAATCTACATCTTCATGCCATTCTAGGAATAAAACTCCCTCACCGTCACCCTCAACTTCTCGTTCGCATTCCAAATCTTCCATCTCTAAACTAGAAGTTGAAAAGAAAAATATAGAGCACATTACTGAAATCCCAAACAAGCCAGATCATTCTTCTTCAAATCCCCCTGAGTTACAAACTTTAATTCATAAGTGTCAGGGGATTTCTATATCTCAAGAAGAATCTAAGTTATCCCAAGGTAGTGTCACTTCTCATCTGACCCCACTCAACGACTGACTAGAGCACAAAGCGAAAAGCTAGGAATCCCATCGGTCGAGTTTCCTTTATTGAGTCGTAAGAAAGCTAGGAAAACACTAGAAAAATCTCAGAGTGAGGTTCTATCATCATTTTCATCTACCGTCCCATCCATATCATCACAATTTCATTCATCCATCCCTCAACTCCAGATCATGGTTCATACAGGTACAGGAGCAACATCCTCCTCTACCCAATCACTTTCAACTACTGCCACACCTCCTCCTATTCATACCCCGATGATGGCAAGAAATTCACCACCAAGGCCATGGGCCAATCTAGGGGCTATAAGAATGTCTGCACTTTTATCTCAGTTACCAGCTCATCCTAAGAGATGTTTGCCCAAATTCAATCCTGACAATGGCCAACTAGCTGAGGAACACATAAATAATTTTATGCTATCTATTAATTTGAATGGAGTAACAGAAGAGGACACAGTTGTAAAATTATTCCCTTATACTTTACAAGGAGCAGCAGGATCCTGGTATTTTTATTTACCAACAGGATCCATTAATAACTAATATACATTTCAAGATCAGTTTTTAACAAAATTCGGAGATGATAGGTCAACAACAACCTTAATAAATGACCTCTCCAATTTAAAAGTCGAACCAAAGGAACCAATTAAGGATTTCAACTCTCGCTTTAATAAATTATTGAACAAAATACCAGCAGAATCTAAGCCTAGCAATGAAGTCCAAAATGAATGGTATATTTCTGCTTTACCTTCAAAATCAACAATCTTTGTAGATAGAGCTACCAAGCCAACATTAGTAGAAAACGTGAAAGAGGAAATAGCTATAGAGAAGCGTATCCTAGCTATAGAAAAGAAAAACACTGTAGATGAAAGAAATTCTAAAAAAGTGTCTTTTAGAGATGATCCTAAGAAAAAACAACCAAAGGACCCATTTGACTTGGAACGATTTCAAAAGGTTTGAAGACCAGGTCTAATGAAATGGTAGATATAAAGAAACAAGTAGTTGAAACCTCTTCCTAGAAACCATTAAGACCCTATAAAAGAAACCCTTCAACTGACCCAAAACCTCAAATGCTATAACAAATGTTGAATCAGAAGGGGAAGAGGAAGAAGTTTCAAATGAGGAAGAGACTGAAGATGAAGAAATCATAGAACTACAAGGAATGTGGGATTTCATTCTTCCAAATGAGGAAGATCAAGAAGCATTACCTTTTGCTACTAGAAGTAGAAATCAAATTGATCCTCCATAATCCAGTGCTAAACAGGAAAACCCAATTCTGCCTCCTAAGGATAAAGTAGTAGGCAAGAAATCCTCACCAAAGTCTACTCAGCCAAACCGAATTCAATCTGATTCCACATCTTCATCTAAAACGCTTATCATCTCAGATGAAATGGAATATAACATTGTTGAAGATATGAAGAAAACCAAAGCAAACATTACCCTTCACGAGCTCAGTAAATTAAAACATCAACATAAATTACTCTCGAAAGAATTGAAGGCAATACCTACTACGCCTCTCCCTGCTGTTGTAATTTCACAAGCTACTCATGAAATGGGAAAACCTCCAACTGGCATTTAAAATAAAGTCGATCCGACTGATATTGCTTTAATAATTGGCAGAAGATCCAAATCCCATACCCCACCATTTCTCCTTACTTTTGAAGTTTTCAACAAAAATTTGCATAATTGTCTAGTGGATTCTAGTGCATCATCTAACATTTTACCTAAGACAATTTACGCAAAATTAAATGTCCAACCTTAGAAATCTGCAGTACGAATAGTACAGTTAGATTGGTCTCAAGTCGAGGTCATCGGTGAACTTAATCAAGTGACCATAAGACTTTTGTCAAACCCTAAGGTATGTCAAGTTATTGACTTACTTGTCACAAACATCCCTGAATTTTATGGACTGATCCTCAGTAGGGATTGGTAAGAAAAGCTTCACGGTTACTTCGCGACCAACTGGTCTCATATGTGGCTCCCCTACAACGACAAACCTAATCAGATCAAGGTTGAATGAGAAAAACATAAAAAATATATAGTAACAGAGTTAGAAGGAGAAAATGAGGTGGTAGCATATAGCAACAACATTATCGGAAACTATTTTGTTGATTCATTCTTAGGGAATTTCAAGGCTCATACTTCACCCTTCTTGGAAAATTTCATTTTATCTCAGATAGAAAATTTCTCTCAAACTAACACTTCTAGATGCACCAATTTTATAGATAAACCTGTACATAAAACATTGTTTTGGAAATTATTTTTTGATGGTTCTAAATCCAACGATGGAGTAGCAGCAGGTTGTATATTAGTTAGTCCACAAGGAGAGAAAACCATGTTAGCATGTAGGCTTGAATTCGATTGCACAATCAACACCACCAAATATGAAGCATTAGTTCAAGGGTTATACAAAGCAATTCGGCTTAATATAAAATATCTACAAGTATTTGGAGACTCTAAGATTTTTATTAAACAGGTAAGAAATACTATACATTGTCTGTTGGGACACTTGAAACACTATCAATCTTTAGTACAAGACCTGACTTCACATTTTATATCATTTAATATTCCATCTATTCCCAGACTCCAAAATGTGAGTGTTGATCTCCTTGCTAATGTAGCTTCCAAGCTTATTCCACCAGAGGAATATAGCCCAGACAGATTCTCATTTGAATTAATCTTTAGACCCTCTATTCCTGATAACATCACCAATTGGAGAGTTTTCAACAATGGCCCTGATATTGTGAGTTTTTTGACTTCAGAAGGTTCTTACAATAATCAAATAATTGATGAAAACCAACATGATAAACAACTGGAACAAGAAAACAATAATAACGTTATACCAAAATCCATAGTCAAGTTAGAGGACCTGTATGACTTAAAGGACAGATTTAAACGATCCACCAATTCAAAACTTCAGAGTTCAACTCTGAGATATGAATTAGTGAATCTGGGGACAGACATAAAACCACAAAACATCAACCTAGGTCTTGGCCTAACATCCGAGGAAAAATCAACTTTCATTCGATTATTGAAACAACACAAGAGTGTCTTTGCCTGGAATTACAATGATCTCAAAACCTACGACACTTCGATTATACAGCATACAATCCCGATGATCTCTGATGAAAAGCCTGTTCAGCAGAAATTGAGGAAAATACATCCTAATTTGGAAAGACAAATTAAATCTAAGTTGAACAAATTATTCAAAGGCAAGATAATTTTTCCTGTCAGATATTCCAGATGGGTCTCTAACCTAGTACCAATCAGAAAGAAAAATGGAGATATTCTAATTTGTATTGACTTTCGAAACCTCAATAAAGCTTGCCAAAAGGATAATTTTCCACTGCCCCCTATGGAACATATATTACAATTAGTCGCGGGTTCTGAATTAATGTCCTTCTTAGATGGATTTTCAGGGTATAATCAAATCTTGGTCCACCCCAATGATCAATTAAAAACTACATTTAGAACCAAATGGGGCACTTACGCATATCAAAAGATGCCATTTGGGCTAATCAATGCCGGTGCCACATTTCAAAGAGCCATGGACATTGTGTTTAAGGGATTAGTAAACAAGTCAATGGTGATATACTTAGATGACATAATGGTATCTTCTAAAAAATGTAGTAATCATCTTAGAGACTTAAAACAAATCTTTCAACGTTGTCAAAAATATGGAATTTCACTTAACCCAAAGAAATCTTTCTTCGCTTTAAGTGAAGTAAAACTTCTTGGATTCATAGTATCCAAATCAGGTATCCATATTGACCCAGATAGGATTAAGGAAATTTCTAAAATATCTTTACCCCATAATAAAAAAGCAATACAGTCTTTCCTTGGTCAGATCAATTTTGTGAAAAGATTCATCCCTGACTTCTCAAGAATTGTGGCACCTCTCCAAGCCATGATAAAGAAAAACTCTCTTCAAATGGGGTTATGCAGAACATGAAGCATTTAGCTTGATAAAACAAGAAATTATAAATGCCCCATCTCTAGCAACTCCAAATTTTTCCAATCCTTTCACTCTATATATGTTCACCTCTGAGAAATCATATGCTGCCATACTCACACAAGCGAATTAAGATAAAGCTGAAGCCCCAATTGCTTTCTTCAGTTCATATTTGCAAGGCACTGAATTAAATTACTCTGATGTTGAGAAACATGCTTATGCTATTTTCAAAGCAATTAAACACTTCAGACCTTTCCTTCTCAAGACTCACATCAGAATAATAGTACCATTTCCAGTGGTAAGAAATCTTTTGGTACAAAAAGATGTGGGCAAAAAGAGGGCAAATTGGGTCACAACTCTGCAAGAATATGATGCTGATATTACACCAGCAAATATTGTAAAAGGTCAAGGTTTTTGCAGGATATTGGCAGGAGCATCGCACATATTAGAAATGCGGTCTCTAGACAGTGAAGTACAAGTATATGAGGTAAGCCTAAATGACTCTGAATCAAGGTATGTTGATATCATGTTCTATTTAAAAAATGGATACGCTCCTCCACATTTGAATTACAGAAAGAAAAGGGCCCTGAGGTTAAAATCTAAACAATATCAAATTTTCAATGATATACTCTTTAGAATGAATTATGATTATGTTCTCCTTAGATGCCTTGAGAAACCTGAAGCAGAAAAAGTATTGCAGGAACTCCATGACGGGCCAGTGGATGGACACTACGTAGGAGATACAACAGCACACAAAATCTTGTGCGCTAGCTACTACTGCACACCTCTATTTAAAGATGCACATATCTATGTAAGTAGATGTCAAATTTGCTAAACTATTGCTAGAAGATAGAAGAAGCCATCATTGCCATTACAGCCTGTTAACATCGATCAACCATTTGAACAATGGGGATTAGATATAATAGGTGAGATCGTTCCTCATTCTTCTAAACAACATAAATAAATCCTTATAGCTACCAAATACTTTACCAAATGGGTAGAAGTGGTTCCACTCAAAATAGCCAACTCTGAGAATATCATTGAATTTATAGATCAATTCATAATCACCAAGTTTGGCTTACCTTCTACTTTAATGTTTGATAATGCATCATATTTCTCAGGTAATGCCATGACAGGATTTACTCTCAAAAGAGGTTTTAAACTCAAATATTCTGCTAATTATTATCCACAAGGGAATGGATTAGCTGAATCAACAAACAAAAACCTTATTAGAATTATCAAATGGACCATTGATCAAAATCAAAGAAATTAGCATAAGCCTTTAATGAATGCCCTTTGGGTAGATAGGATAACTCAGAAAACCTCCATTGGCACTTCTCCTTTTAATTTAGTTTATGGGGAAGAAGTGGTCTTACCAACAAATCTAGCTATTCCTTCTCTAGCCTTAGTTCAATTCATTAAAGAAACCCCTTCCTCATCAATGCAATTAAGACAATTGCAGATTCTTAAACTTGAAGAGGAACAAGAAAAGGCTAGAATTACCCACACGCATCATCAACAATTAGTGAAAGCTTCTTTTGATTCACACTTAGTGTCTAGAAGAGATTTTCAACTTGGAGACTTAGTATTAAAATGGGATAAATCCCATGAAGAAAAAGGCAAGCATACTAAATTCCAACGGATGTGGCTTGGACCATTCCAGATTGTCGAACTCATTGGTCCATCAACTTTCATGTTACAAGATTTAGTAGGAAAAAGGGAATCTTTACCTATTAATGGACAAATCCTTAAGAAATATTTTCCATAGAAGATGATCTCTTCTATTTTTTTCTGTAAATTATAGTTCTAGTTAAAGTTTTCTTTTGGTAATAAAACAGGTTGAGAGTGTTCACTTTTGGTTTTCACGAAAAGAATAGTGTCTCATTTCAATTTTGTTTTTTTTTCTCGTATAAATGGGAGTGGTTATGAAAATTAATCTTCATTTATGAAATATATAGGTAAGTGCTATTATTTCAAAAATATTTTTTGCCTATTCTTCTGTGTCAACTATCCAAGTTTTGATTAGAAACAACCTTAGGAAGAAGTTTTCCTTACACCAGTTACAAAAGGTATCAATAACAAAACAAAAACTCTCTTTGGAAAAGCTACTTTTAAACTCTACAATTGTCGTCCAGGAGAATCCTTAAAGAATCAATGACTCCCCCCGCCCACTCAAGGAATTTGCAAGACTCAAGAGTAATTCAATTATACACTTTTAAACTTAAAGAATAAGAGGTCTCATTAAGAGTAAGCTTATCATGATCATAAAGATTATAGCTAACTTACATTGCCATACTAAATCTAAAATAGGGTAATGGCTGGAGATTGTTCAATCAAAAGACAAGGGGTCTCATCATGAGCCAGCTTGTTCAGTTAAGTTATAAATCAAGTGAATGGCACTGCCAATTTTGGCCACCAAACCAAGACATTGTTCTTTACGAATTAAAAGAGAAATAAGAAAAGAAAAACTAATAAGTCTATATGAGGATTTATCTTTGAAAATTGCATGCGTCTTAAGTAGGACACTAGATCATTGCTGGGTAACAGATAACCCTATTGAGACTATGAACACCTGCTGGCAGTAGAGGCTCTACCAACGACAAATGAGTACACCAAAACTAATCTAAGGAGATGATTTTGTTTCCATCTTTACAACCAAGTAATGACTGATGTGAGTAAAATGACTAACTCTAGGGAGAATATAATCAAAAGGAAGATAGTTAGAACAAGATGTTGTTATTAATAAATAGCACTATTTGCCTAATATTTCGTACAATGAAGTTTCATTTTCAAAACCATTTCTATTTTGGAAGTTTTAGAAAATTCAAAAAGACATCAGAGATAACTGGTTCTTCCAAGTGAATCGCCAATTGTTGTGCCTATCAACAACCCCCCTTTATTAGTATTAGTAATAAGATTAATAAATGGGGACCCTTCCAAAAAATCAAATCTTAGCATTTAATCATGCTTTTCTTGTTTTTAGAATAAAATATGATTTCAAAATGGAATTTGCTAAAAAATGGAAATTCACCTTTTCATACTTTAATTGCATAAAACTTCACAAACGATGAGTTTCTATAAAAAAACACTATATGATAAAAAACCTAAGAATGACATTATAGTGGAAAATCATGAATATTAAAGAAAATGTTTGAAAGACCTGCTTTAAAAGGGTTATTCTCGCATCGCAAAAACAAGTTAATATGGACATCCCTTATAAAAGTTACCCCTCAAAAATGTGATCCACGAGAATGCGAGATCATAAATCCTATAACCTTATTGCATCGCAATTTCAATATTGCGGTGCTACTTGATGAAACATAAGCAAATATTGCAAAATGCAATAGCATCTCAAAAATAGCATATCACAGCAACTCATGTAGCGGTGGGTTTTAAAGAAAACAAGTTTTGCGATATAGCGATCTATGATATTACAAAGCAAATAGCAAAATCACTTTTATCGCAATTCAAAGGCCTCAAGGTTGTAGGAGAGTACTTCCGAACTTTCGATGTGAATTTATGAACATTAAATTTAAGCGTAACGGTTCATTAGTGGCCATTTATTAAAAGAACAATTAGAATCAGTGTAAAGGATCGTTTGATGCAAGTTGATATATTTTGATATGATTTAGAATTAAAGACCTTCCGTTACCTTATTTTTGATTTTCTATATATTATTTCTACATTTTCTCTCATTTTTATCATAATTTGTTCTCTGCTTGCAACTTTCAGGAAGAACACACAGAGCAGAACATACGACGAAATGGGGAAGAAAGGAAAGACGCCCGCTGCTGAAAAGTCAGAAATGACCCCTTCTTCACAGACATTACCTATAATCGCGATGCAGGAACATCTACGTGGGAATATATGTATTAATTGTTGGAGGAGGAAAAACCGAGAATTATGGAAGTAACAGTTACAGTGGATGGACGCGGCTCTTCTGATGCATCCATAACTAAACTCGCATGCTCATTTCTATGCCGCATTGCTGCAAGACCAAAGATACACCCCTACACTGACATGGTGAATGGATTATAGATGATGTAGACATATCTGACCGACAATTCAAGACAGCAAGCGAAGAGGTCATAGGGTCATTTACTCCAGACAATTTGAGGCATATGTACCACTTACCAGAACCCCAGGCCAGCTACAACAAGCAACTTGTCGAGAAGTTCACCAAGGAGAATGAAGACTTGGCAGAATGCACAAAGCACTGGTCAAACAAGGAAAGACTCAAAAAAGATAAAAACAGCATGTACGCCACTGGTCCTCTTTGTTCCCCTTATTGTTTTGCCACTACTATGTTATGTAGACTATTTGGTAAACCAGACACAAACAAATTTTCATCTAAATGGTTACTCCTAGTGGATGCGGATACCAATGCCACAATAATGAATTGGGCCCAAATCTTGTCAGATAATTTAGCAACTACAATTTTAGAATATAGAAGAAAAAGGAGCATTGCCTTGAGGGTTTACCCTCCATTTTTTATGAGCACCTATGTTATGGATGCTATTTGTTTTGTTTCCAATTTTCCTATTATGGGATGGAAGTGGATGGTTCAAAAAATCCACTTCCCATTCAAATTTATCACAAAGTCATGTGGAATCAAGTTTTGTGCCACATTTCTTCAAAATTTGTCACTAAGTTATACTCCCGATCCATAAAGAGATCTACAACAAAGAAGCCCCAATATTTTCACAAGAAGCTGAGGTAGATATTCTCCCCGTGACGAGATGGTTTGGGGAAGAATTGTTCACGTATATCAGAGTGTTTGGCAGCATTGCTTCACCCCATGTGCTACCTTCTTACGTCCCAGAAAAACTAATGGCTAGGGAGATAGCCTATCAGACATGTTGTGATAGGGGGATGAGTAATGTACTGAAAGATTCCAAGAAGGCCATTTGGCCCCAAATTCCTGTAATATGTGAAGCATTTGAATTGCATGACTTAGGTCATGCTTTCAGATAAGTTAATAATATATTATCTCCACAACTACCCAAGTTCCCGAGAAGGCAATATGATCCCTTTGGTGTTGTAAGTAATTTTACTACAATGATTAAAATAAAAGTATTTTCTCATGAAAAAGATCCCTTTGAATGACCCCATGGTTTCCAGATTTTGACCCAAACAAAATGACTGTAACCAAAATGCTGGTCTAGGTCAGACTATACAATCTTCCTCTACACTTTTGGAATGAACAAGTCTTGGAAGGCATTGGGAACAGCTTAGGGAAATATATCAAAACGGATCTGGAAAGGATAGATGAAAGGATCTACACTTTCGCACGTATTTGTGTGGAAGTATATTTAAGTAAAGGGCTGCCAGACAATATAAGGCTGATCTACAAACAACAAAACTGGTTGCAAGTACTAGATTATGGAAACACCGCTTTCAGATGCAGGCTCTGTAGGCAGACAGGACACCTGCAAAGTTCATGTCCAGAAGACAAGAAAGTAAACAGTGAAAAGAAGAAGAAAGGGAAGCAGAAGAAAGGATGGAAATTCTCACCCCCAGACTCAGAGGAAGAAGAATCAGAAGCAGAGGTGGAAGAGGCCCCTGCAGAGAAGACTGAGGTATCTCAAGAAATGGAGAATCAGAAGGGAACCACACCGAACAACAAGACAGAGATGACAAGAGTGGACCCAAGCATGGGAGGCACAAAACGACAGCACCACTCTGATACTTCAGACTCAGACAAAGAAACTGGCCCACAGAATGCAGAAACACAGATAGTCATTGCTTCGATCGAGCCCACTCAAGGAGAGTGGCGTAAGGTCGAAAAGAAAAAGGGGAGAAAAACTTGAAGTGTGACTCTCAGCCGGAATTCAGTTTTTTGCCCCTTTCTTCCTCTCTCCTCTCTTCTCTTTTTCTTATTCTTTATGCATGTTAGTCTCCTAACGATGATGTGGGTGCATATGCACTCAAGCCCTTTTGGTAGCTTACAGATTGTTTCAGAGCTTATGCTAGTGTAACTTTTCATTATCTTTTTAATAAAAAGTTACTGTTTTTTCCTTTGGAAAAAAAGAAAAAGATCCCTTTGACGATGTTTTCTTGTAGAAAAACACCTTCTAAGAGGTTTAGCATATAGCACGAATTATTTTGACCAAGAAGGTCTCCAAGATTTTGAGAATTATAGAAAACAAAGGTTATCTAAGGTCCCATTGGACCAATTACTCATCGAACCAGTAAGAGATCCTACTCCCAGCGTTAGCATAAGTGATGATTCAAAAGAAAAGTCCAAAACAAGTTTAGAAAAAGAATCAGCAGAAAAGTCTGGTAACCAGTCCCATGATGAACACAGTAAGGATGAAAATTCAATAAAAGACATAGCTCAGTCTACAACAGAGTCTGATCAGCAAACTCCATTAATAAAACAAGCTGAGGCTTCGACTCCCCTTACAAAGCAAACAGAGCCACTAGTAATTGATCTAGAAGGGGAATGTGAAAATTTTAATAAGATACCTAACACAGAAGAACAAAACGCATAGCCACCAACCAATCCAAAAGAGACGACCATGGAAATGGTAATAGAAAGGGTTGTTAACACTCAGGAAATGGAGCACATTCCCATTGCTCCATCATCTAAGATTGTACTAAGAATAGAAGAAATTCCTCCTCTAGATGTATTCTACAGCCCTCAACATAAAGTTGTCGTTAGAAGGCAAAGAAGGAAAAGAAAGTTGGACTTTTTGCTTGCTCCCGAGGATGAACCTCTAGATTTTCTTTGGAAATATCCCTCTACAGATCCATTGGCAAATCTCACTAGACTCTCACAGGTTGTAGGTGCATGCGCTTCAACAACTATTGATAAAGTAGCAGAGGTTCAATTACTACATAAAGAAAAAGAAGATAGGATTTTGTTTTTGGAACAACAGTTACAGCTAGCCAACATCAATCAACAAGTGGAAACATAGGTGGCAAAGCTTCAGCAAGACTTCCAGCAAATGCAGTTCGCACATCAACGCAGTTTGGCTAGTACAGAAAAACAGTTACAAAATATAATAGAACCTCATAAATATGATCCAAAAATTGAAGAGTTTATCACAGAGGCACTTGGTCTTCATTCCCATCTCTTGCAACAGAAATAACTACTATGCCAGAAGATTTTCAGTGGAATTCCCACTACGAAATGAGTGATAATATAAAAAATCAAGTCGTGAATTACGGCTTGAATATGATTCAATCTTTAAGAAAGTCTTAGACTTCTTAAACTGGCAGAAATCCGAAGAAGGGAAAAGAGCAGACATGCCCAAAATTGATGAATTGCACAAAGAAATTTTATTTGCAAAATGGGATTCTCGGCTAAAGGAAGCAAAACAGGCAATGGAGGATGCGGCGGCAGTAGCGAAAAATGTCATTGAGTGCGTAAATGAAAATCTACACAAGGCTAATTTGGTAGCAGAAACTACCGCTGGCTTTCTCCCAAAAGCACAGCAGCTTCAAGCGGTATGGAAACAAGCAGCGGAGGAAATGGCAGAGGCAATTAAACAGGCAAACAAATTGAACTGGGAAGCATATTGGCAGTACCTGGTGAAACCACATAGCCAATGGATGACGCTGAAGTGCCTGATGACTTTCACCGAGAAGATAGTGCCAACTCTTACCAATGTGGTATTTGTAGGATAGTTAAAGGCTGAAGTCGGCCAATTGACACTCTTAAAACCAATGCTGGACATTTGCAATCTAAAGAATTAGATGCAGGATTAATCATAGATACATTTTATTTTTGATTTTGTTTATTTTTTCTTAAAATGAGGTAGGTCATTTAAACCACCTCATCTATTTTTGTAATATTTATTTTTAGATTTCATAGCGTAGTATTTAAACCCCTCTCATGCATTTAGAGAGGGGTCTAGAGTTTTATCAAAAACACTCTTTAGAACGTGCATTTTGCCCCCCACTGTGGAGGTTTTGATAAAATCAATGGAATGAGATTTGTTTTCTATTTGAGTTTAACATCTTCTATTAAAATTGCACTTTTGTACTCTTAGTTGATGTTAAGTGAATTGAAGATAGATTAATATTGCTGCAACTCATGAGTAGGACGTATTACAAATGGTACTTTTATCTCCTAATGCTTTCTACTTGTGAGTCAAGCAATAAATCATTTTCAATTATTTATGTGTGAAAGTTTAAATGTTTAGTTATCATTATTTCACTTCTGTATGGTGATGACTTACTCTTTATGCGAAATATGTGAATGACTCTTTATGAAATATATTTCTCATATTGTTTCGGCTAAATTTTTATATGAAACAATCATCTTTAATGGATTCTCTTCTTATTGTGATTGAATGATCTTGATTATCAGCTACTTTTAGAAATCATTTTAGATCGCATACTTAAACATTACTCCTGGGATAATTTTAAATTAGATGTTTTCTTTGATTATGATAGATTGCATATGATAGTTAGAAGATAGATTAGATTTAGGACAAGTATTCACCCCATAACTCCCAAATCCGTTAGCACAAACATCATAAATAGACTGGGAAACTGGTCCCATCATCCCCAGTCGGAGCCACTATTCCAAATGGAAAAGGAGTTGTCTTAAGGTCCAAACCGAGTGGTTATCCCCCTTGTTGGAGTCCCGATTTTTCAAGCCTTCAACAAGTCCCAACTAGACCTCACACCATTTGGTGTGAGAGTCCCATCTAGAATGATGGCCCAGATGGCATTATGTTAAAGATTTTCCTCAACTCTTTCTTGTTAGCATGGGAGAGTGGTCTACTTTGTCTTCAAGAAGTGAGGTTCACGTACCTCATGATTGTAAGTGTTACTTGTGTCAATGGTTCTTTCACTGTAGAGGTAGAGGGTGAGAGTGAGTCTCAAGTCAGTTTGGAGGAAGCCTGAACTTTGTTAGGAACTCACAACAAAACAGGACGTGCACAGCTTCCAGAGGAACAGTCCACACAAATGTGACAGTCACAACACACAAGGGAAGATAACATGTACAACACTCAACAGATGAGTCCACATGAGTGCAACAATTGTTACAACAAGTTTATGTTAAAGTTTTATTTGATGTCCGTGGAGGTAGCCACCATAGGCAAGACAACGTTAACGGCATAAACAACACATTTTCATTAATAGATTAAGTATTACAACAAGTGAAATGATTTCAATTGTTCAACACAGGTTAAAGCAACATGCATTACAAGTGTTCAAGATTAGTCTTACAATAGTTACAATACATGTGTGAAAATGTCTTGGCCTGTTAGCAGGCTTCTAAATTAAGTGAAAGTTCCAAGATACATCGTTACACCATACATCACTAACCTCGTGGGTGGGCCGTTGGAGCCACTACTTACTCCTCAAAGAATATATTACAAACTCTCTTGGCTATGTGGGAGGAGTTGAGGTGAAAAGTCCCTTGCATGTACAAATGAGGTGGTATCTATAGCCAAGGGTGAAACTAACCCTTATGGTTGTTCAACTACCCTCATGACTGTCTAACTTCCATGAATCTTCGACTTTGCATGACTCTTTGTACAACAAGTGGGTCTCTTGAACTTCCATGTTACATTACATTGATAGACAATATGGCCCACAGTGGGGATGTGGACGACATGACTCATGACATGACTCGACATGATAGCACTGGTACATTCGTGTTGCTGCCGGTGTGCATGTCGAGTTGCAGTGATGTTGGGTGATAGATGTCCTCATGGTGTGTCACAGCTTTACCTCCACATGGGAAAGTGTGTGGGATCTTCGATGGTCATTTGTTCTCTTCATGTTTCTTTTGCATGTTTCTCCTTGCTTGTATGTTTGAAGGCCTGGCAAGTTCGCCTGTTTGTGAAAGGTGTATGTTTGTCCGTTCATCCGTCCATGAACACATCTTGCATGTTTTCTCATCTGTCCATCTGCGAACACATCTTTGCATGATCATCCGTTCGCGAAACCATCTCTTTGAATGCATCATGTATTCGTCCATTGGTGAACCTATTCTTCTGGAAGTGCTCCCTTTGTTGATCCCATTCGTCATCATGCCATGTTTGTTTGTGTACCTGCTCCTACAGTTGCTCATGATGAGATGACATCAAATCCAAAAACCTCCTAGTCTACCATGATACATGATCATTTCAGATGTAGGTGACCAGGAGAGGCAACAAGGTTATGAGGCAGGAAGGAGGCTCCAGGCACTGTTGATGAAAACTACGTAAGTCACTGGGTGATGAAGATGGGTAATCTAGATTGAAAGTTACTATCAATGAGGTCTAGCTCAATTGGAGGGAAAAACTGTGCAAGTTTTTAGGGGAACAGTTTGAGCTGTAGAAAGGCTAGGTAGGAAAAATCTGTGTAGTTTCCATAATGAGTAGGCAGTGGAAGCTTGGCAACCAAAATTGTGCAATTCCCGGAGGGAACTGGTAGCTTCCTACTGGGACATTGATAGCAAAAACTATGCAATTCCTAGAGGAAACTGGTAGTTTGTTGTTGGGCCACTCGTAGTAGAAATTGTGCAATTCTTAAGGGGAACTAGCAGTCAGCTGCTGGAGCTTGGTAGCAAAAATTGCACAATTCCAGGAGGGAACTGACAGTTTGCTGCTGGAAAAAACTGTGATGATGTTGGGAGGTTGGCCTATTGATCACCTCTGTTTAGTTTCTAAGCTCAGTGGACTACTGGGCAATAGATAGCTTTTTGATGAAAACTGTCCAATTTTCTGGGTGAGAAGTCAGTTGACTGTCGAGAGGCCTGGCTAGAAAAACTATGCAATTTTCGAAGGGAGAGAGGAATGGGAACTAGGTATGTGTCCAGCCTATCTACACAATTTTCTCAGCCAGTGGAGTGGGTAAGGTCTATAGCCCTTGCGCAATTTTTTAGGGGAGTGAGTCTCGAGGTGGCTGCCAGGTCAAAATCTATGGTTGACCAACATGAAGGTGGATTGATTTGCTTGTGGGAAGTGCAACTTGAAATGATTTGGTTAGTGCTTTTGCACTTTTTTGGGTAATAGTTGATCGAGTCGATAGCGGGGTGATGGTCCGGCTGTCGAAGGGGATTTTAGTCATCAAAACTTTAGCAAAAATGATTAAGTGTGTGAACGAGTGAAAGATGCATATGTGATCCTGCAAACACACACTCACATGACTTGATGATGATACAAATCAAATCATCTAGACACACATGTTTGACATGACTTACTGACAGTGCAAGCGACAAGCAAGACACTTGTGATTGATCGTTGGTCAACTGTGATGATGCTTGCATGACAACGAATGTGACTCCATGGGTGAGCGTGATATATGTTTTCATACCGAACATTACATGTACACACAAAGAAAATACCTTGAGCATGACTAGAACATGGTCACAAGCATGACTTTGACATCAACATGCAAAAGCTTGGGTGGAATAAACAAACAAGGTGGGTTTGAAGACTCACACAACCTCACAGAGTGAACCCGAGTGTGTGCAGTCATCAAGTGAAACTCTCAAGGGAGGCTCCAAAATTGGCTGCAGGCCAAAATTTTGGAGGGTGGTTGTAGCCACTACAACTCCATGATCACATGAAATTGAGCCTCATTTATTTCTCTTTATATCTATTATGACCATATTTTGAGGAGGATCCCAATTATTTTCATGATTTCCTTATGGTTATTGATGCTTATTGCTACCAATGTCTTAGTTCTTACTATTTTGCTACTATTTTCCCTTTCTTTTCTTACCATCACTACAATCACATTTGACCTATTTCCATTTTCATCATGATTAACTTTCATTTGGTATATTTACCCATCCTAAAGAGGCTATTGTGATTAGTGGAATAACCTTTCTATCTTCTTTGTGTCTTTCTCAGGGTAGTTCTACTAGCTTGGAGCAAGATGCTAACTATTTATACCACTCGTATTTTTTCAACATAAGCTTCATTTGCGATCTTTTCATGGTTATTAAAAAATTAAAGACAATGAGATTATTGTTATCCATTTCTCTCACTCATTAAAATGACGTGAAGGATATAAAGAATGATCTTACCACTTTTTTGGTCTAGTTAAAACTTCACAAAAAAGAAACCCTATCCAATACACTTTTACCTATTTTTTTAGCTTATTATAACTAGACAAAAAAAACATTATTTATACTAGTTTTATTTTCATGCTCGCTAATATATGAAGGATACACTAGAAAAAATGGGGGAATTTATTGGAATACATATGAAGAATTGGAAATATTAGTCATGTCACCCTTGAACATGGAACCTATTTATGTCTTTTCCTTACAATTGGGTTATAGCTTTCCTAGGAGCCATAATATACATATGAGTCATATCCTCCTTTGACTGCTACTTTTCTAATCATTATGGGGCATGCATTAACACCTCTTGTGTCATTGCATGATATAATCATGTGGCACTCATGAATTGATGGTGTTAGTTCATTGTTGTGTTATGTCAACTATGTTCAAGGGAAGTTTAAGTATCAATTAGCCACCTGTAGTCATGTTTACCTTTTGCGTTAGTCATCCATATACTATTTGTATATGATAGCTTCATATATTCACAACATATACTTTTATGTTTCATGTTTATTTATGGGGGATATATCAAGGCACTCCTTTGACATATCTCTTGCTATCAATATCAATTCATTATCTAGGAGAAGGATCTAGAAACTAGTAGTACCTTGGATCTTTCATTCCTTATTACGAAACCTCCTGATTATAGACAATGTATTTTCATAATTAAACATTAATTGATTGAGTCCATGAGTGTTCAAAATTAGTTCATCTATTCACACTCAGTTGATTTTCCTAGGTACCTTAGGGTCCATTTTGAACATTGGTGGATCCCTTCACTTCTATTAATGTCATACCTCAATGAAAAATAACTACGTATTTTATACCATGCTCAACTCCAAATCATTTATTAACATGATGTAGATTCATATCATTAAGGTTGAGATGAATACTTTGGGCTTGGGGGAATATCACTCATATATGATATCCATTCCAAGATTCATGGACTATTTCGCTACCTTGTGTACTTTGAAGACCACTCAGGGGCACTCTTCATCATGTCCAATATCTTATTGATGTATATTATGACATAAATCCATATTATATTTTCTTTTGGCTACAATATATTTTTTGACAACACGGATCCATATTCCTTCATAGCCATGTATTAGCATCCCATGTCATGGATCTAAAGTGTATTATGTTGGTGGCCATGTTCAATTATCTATTATATTAAGCATGGGTATGCATACCTTTGGGATGATCTAAGTCATTGAATATTGGATATCATGCAAGTCCTAACTGGTTCTTCGGTTCTTGACTCCTTCCTTATGCAACTTCTTGAGATTCATTATGTTTTAATGTATTTAAACAATGAATTTCTCTTTTGACCTTGTACATTACGACTTATTTGTTATAACCTTGTTTAACACCCTAGAGAGAGGAGAAACCCTACCTTACCTCAATTAGAAAGTTGAAATACCATTCTCCTAACATTAGAAAAGCAAACATTCATTGCTCCACTAGTCTATTTGGCTTGCAGTGGAGTAATTCATCACTCTACTATAGTGAAAAATGAGAGATGAAGTTGCTTCCATCACTTTCAATGCTCTACAACAAAGCAATGAAGGGTTAATCCTCTAGAAAATCTCATTTCCAAGGAGATCAATTTGAACTAGATGTGATGACTTGTTAAGGGTCTAATAATTGGTTCCTAAAGATAACTTCGCTTGGCCCTATGTGTCCAAATTCATCCTACCAGTATCCTTAAGGAGCCTACATAAGGATATCATTCATAAGGGTCAAGGGGAGAGAGAAAAAGAAAGATTATAGGCAAACACTGGTAAAATTCTTAGGAGAAGCACTTTGCATGCCCAAGTGAGTTAAATTTGAATTATCATCTGAGAGGTCAATACCAAGGTAATGGAAGGGAGTGTTTTCTTCTAAGGTAATTGTTGTAAGCATTCTATATTTATCAATGTCAATTTTAGTATATTTCCCCCAACATATGTTCTCATTTGAATGCATTTGATTATTTTTTTAATTTCCTTGGAATATCTAACTTATATATAGTGAATTACTCTAGTATATATTTGGTAGGAGAGTAGATTCAGGTTCCTTGTTTGTGATGTCTAAAGGATACATGCATGAGAAACAGGGACAAGATCTCTAAGAGTTGGAGTAGGATTCTTAACAAATACACTAGTTAAGTTCTACATCAAACTTCAGGGGTAAATTTATGAAGTTACTTCTCCCTCCTCAAACTATAAATTCTTAATCAAGTCTAAATATCGGGGAATATATTAAATGGTCCACCCATTTTTTTGTACAAATCCTATAAAAATCTATATAGTGTAATCTCTTAGCTAATAGGATGAAAGTCTAGCTAACTCTTAAAGGATGAAAATTTATGTGTTGGATTGTATGTATTAGTCAACTAGGGTAGTTAGGCCTTAACGTAGTAAACATTAACCATTGTAGATTGTCTAAGTACTCTTTTGAGGTTATAGAGGATTAATTGTGTTGGCTTATGGGGTCCTGACCCAGGTTCAGAGTTAGTTGTGCCAACCAACAAAAACCTACACTGCTGGCCCTTTTGGCAACAACCCATGTAGTACAGGCTGTAATCTCACCCAAAGTAGTATTGGGGGATGCAAGAACCAATTTTCTGCATCCAGAGACTAGTGTGATGTCTCCCAGTGCCTTAGATCTTCTTCCGCATATATCAATAGACTTCTAGGGTTCTTTACTGTAACTAACTTAAAGTTGCCTCCAAACCTTCACAAAGGTCTACGATCAGTCCTTGCAGACCATAAACAGTTGATTTACCTACTTTCATGCATCAGCAAGAAACCCTATATCTAATTTCACATATATCTACTTGATTCATCAAAAAACATTAGAGAAATAGCTTCTAACTTCATGGAAGTGGCTAACCATTCATTTCATATATTACTACAACAGATTCAGTGAATTGGCATAGCATTCGTTCAATAATTTAGAAAACATATCATTAATCGACAACATATAACATAAACATATTCAATGGAAATACTCAATAATTCTTCAAAAATATGTCTTTATTGATCTTCAATTCACTAATTATAGACTCTTCTACAATGTGCACATAGCTGCAGGGTTCCGCACACTCAATTGCAGACTCTACCTAAGCCTCCGGCACACTCAGCTACAAGAGCCTTCTGTTCTTTACCTAAGCATAGGAAGTAGAGCCTTCCTACCTTAGCACTTGCCCAAGACAACAAAGCTCTTCAATGTACCCAATTACCTATCTAAAGTCACTTCTAAGACTCGCTATGACTCAACTATTTATAGCTTTTCTAATATAATACCATGGATCCCAGCACATGGGTGAGTCTTAAAAACCAACCAAATCAAGGGGCTAAGACCCCTTTGACTCCTATCTATCTATGCACTCCGCATCCACATTTCGCATAGACCTTACATCTTTTACAAAATTCTTTACAAATATGACTAAGTTAATTCAATTCTACCCCTGGGGACCCCATCCCAATAGGACCCCAACACAAAGATCGTGACTCACCCTCGAGTCACTCAACTGGTTATTCCACTTTTTGGTGGAGTTTGCTGAAAACCTTGGTCAGTGCTTGAAGCTCCATGGTACTCTGTTCTGCTACTTGTTGTACCTCCTGGACTATTTTCTCTGTGGTTGGACCCTCTATTCCAAGTTGCATAGTCCTCTGGGTCTGTTGCTTGCCCTTCAGCTTTTCATGAATGTGTTGTGAAAGTTGGTTGGATTCCTCTGTCCAAAGCTAAAGCCAGTCTCTTAGCAAGGACTTCTTTTTCTGCAACTCCTAGATTTTTATCAACTTTTCCTTGCCTTCCTACAAGCGTGCAAAGCACTGGATTGGTGCCAGTGATTGCGACTTCATATTGATCTTATCATATTGTTATTACACTTACATGATCTCAGTGTTCAATTATTGCAGCGTAGGATCCTCCTACAATGCATCCCATAGGCCCATTTCCTGAGTGAATAGCTGGTCGCAACCCTCAACTGCGACATCTAATTGGCCCATGGACTCTTTTATAGTTGTGCCTCTTTTTTCCTGAACTTCTGGTGGCATGGTCGGTTGCAACTTCAACTTCAACTAAACTATTTGCATCCAAAAATCGAAAGTCACCTTATCAATTTTCTCCATTGAAGCACGTACTACAACAACCAATTTCCTCACTTTTTTTGAGGCCTCTCCATACTTTGGTATATTTATCTCAGGCACAAACTTACAGGCCTACTCAATTGTTGTTACCAGGTTCTGGTGTTGTGTTCGCAATTTGTCTTATTCCTTTAGCGCTTAAGTTTTTTTCTATGAAAAGTTGCTCGTTGTTGACTTTAAACTCACTAACAATCGTGAGTGCATGTTGTTCTCTAATATTCAACTTGTCTGAGACACCCTGATGTAGCGCATGAAGGGTTTGGAGTGGAAGCGCAACAAGGTTCAGTCCCATATCCTTCATCATGCTGAGCACAACACGATCCTCGTCTAATTCAATGTGAACTTACCCTCTAGCAAAGCAATGACTCTAAGATCTAGAGTCAGTTCAATCTTTGCTACTATGCCACTTCCCTCTGTCAGGCTCACTTGCGCTCTGCTCACCTTCTCAACAGCCACCCAAATCTTGTTTTTCTAGATTTGCAGTTTGTGCAGATCCTTCTGGATGCTCCCCCGCTTCCGCATGTATTTTTGCTCAAACTGTTGTAGCACCTTCGTCGTTGCATTCCTTATCTTGTCCCCAATCTCATCAAGATTGCCTTCTGTTAGTACCATGGGATCAATATGTTTTTGCTTATCAGACTTATGCTTCTTTCATTATCCACCCATCTGTTCCTATCCACGCCTCTTCAGGATGAAAGGAGTGCTCTGCTCTTGAGTGTTGCCTCCTCCCTACACAGACAATTCTTGTTCATCAATGTGGTGGGAAGTAGACTTCCCACTCTCCTCGACATACTTTCTTTCCTTCTCTGCCTACTCTTTGGCAAAGTGCTCTTTCTCCATACATGCCTTCTCTGTAGCTGCCTTAGTAGCTTCCTTCTTCTTTTGCCCAGTCAATGTGCACGCATCTTTCTGAGTAGCTTCCTTCCTCTTCTGCATAGCAGATCTCTTTGCACCTTTGTGGGTTCCCACATCTAGCATTTTAGGTTCACACCACTCCAGTGGCCAATACCCAACAACTTCCTGCACATCCGTCTTGGTCACTAGATAAGGCAAGAGATGCCAAGTTCCCTCTAGGTCCTTTCGTGCGTAGATTGAGATGTTGTGAAAGTCAGCCTTGAACTCTGCATAGGTTGTTAACTATTCAAACAAGGTTGGGGAAAACCTTGGCCTCTGGTTAACCACCATACAAAGGTCCATCTGCATCAGGATCCAGGAAATCTTTGTTTTCTTGAATCGTGCCACATCCTTTGTGGCCTAGAGCGAGGCAAACGTCGCGGCCGAGAAAATATTCCTTGTGCAGAGGAAATTGGTTGTCCTCTAGTAACCTCCATGCAACTAATACAATAGACAACAGAAGCTAAGAATAGTGAAAAGGCTTGCTTTCATCTTGTGCTTCTCTACAATTTGTGATGAACTCCTAGAAGAGATACTTCGACCAATTATATTGCACTCCCTTTGTGCGTTGTGCAACAAGTGACACAACCAATGCTAGAAATTCATTCGCGTGACACTTCCTCATGATATTTCTTGCTAAGATCAGGGTAGCGAACTAGATTGTCTGGTCTTGAATTGACAAAATTGAGTATCCGCACATATTTTTCACAAGACCATACTCCTTCTTCATCTTATTAGCGAGCTCCTTTTTCCTAATTTACCCTCCAAACTCCTTGGCAGGGTCCTCTTCTTTGTAGGGTAACTTAGTTATCTTGTGGATCAACATACCGGTTATTGGAAAAGGATGCCCCAGCCATAGATTCCCATCGTGAACCAGCGCGAGGACCTGGCACACACAAACCGTATTTATAGGTGTGTGGTGATAGTGCGGTACTAAAAGCATGTTCAACAACGCCAATTTCTCAACATCATGGACCCACTTCATGGGATCCAACTGTGTAGCCTCTATCTCAACATAATATATCTTTGTCATGTACTTGTGGGTTGCTAGATGTAGAAATCATGATCTGTGAGGTCCCAGTCCTCCATTTTCAATACTAGGATGCGCATGAGCTTAGGTCCTTAAAATGTAGCATGTTTAGACAGTAGGGGAGTGAAGCCCCCAAATTTTCCAGAATCAGGATCCTTGGTCACTTTGGTCTTTCCCTTCTGTGGAGGGATGTACTCTGGGAGCCTAGAAATAGGCTCAATTCCCTTGACATCAACTTCTTCGACACCTTAGTACTCCTCTTCTTCTAAATCCACCACTCCTTTGGTTGTTTGTCTTTCTGCTCCTCTAGCCGCACCTCCAGATTTTTCCTTGGTGATATTCTTACAAGCATTGGTTTCTTCTATTTTTCCTTCACGATGGAGTGATTTTCCCTTGCAGTAGTTTTTTTTTTCTTTTGTGGGAGTTTGCTTCGGCCTAGGCGACCTTGGTGTTGTAGGCACATCAGGCTTGGATTCCATACTAGTTACTTCAAGGCCTAGCGCGTCAGACACAACCACTTGTGAACTTAGGGCTTCAATGGGATTAGTACCAGTCATCTTTTTAGTGAAACACTCTTGGTGTGCTACAGAATAGTTCACAAACGAGGGGTGCGTCACAAATTCTTCCTAGAATGCACGATTCATATGCTTCAGATAGAAAAATGTACCAACAATTCTCAGAATGCAAATTGTTTTCTGTTGGACCAACATGCATAATTTATAAGGGGATTTGAATTCAAATCCGACCATTCCCGCCACATTCTGATAATAAATGCTACTTTGGCAGCAAATCTACAAAGATTTTCGCCATAAATAGTGCCCACCTGCACCCCTTAACCGTCATTTGGTCATCAAATCATGAATAGTAACCTCAATAGTTACCTTTGGATGCACCTGAGCAGTACCATCCTCCACAGCGCAGCTCATGCAGTGCAGTTTCACCCATCACATTCCTGTCAGCCAGCACACAACCTTCAAATTAAGCTTTTCTCCTAGTTGGGTAGCGTAGTTTATAGTTCTGTAATCCCTTGCAGCTGCCTGGATCACTGAGATTGTCCTTTTGCCATATAGTCATTGTCCAGGGGTAAGATCCCCTGTGTATAGCTTCAACCTACTTCGTTTACTTTTCCAGGGAAGGGTTCCCCATTCAGCTTCACAAGTTGAACTCTGCCACCATCTAATCTCTTTGATGACATACAACCCCAACCAATGCATTTGAAAATTTCCTGGAAACTTTGTGAACTTGCTATCATATAACAACACCAAATCGTTTACCTTGAATGTGTGAAGCTTGATATGGCAATCATGCCATGATTTCTCGCATTCCTTCTGCACTTGTTGGTGGAAGCTTGCTAGGAAATGGTCTTCCTCTAACTCCATTAGCTGCGTGAGCCATTCCTCTAAGGCCTCCCGATCTACCATATCTGTCAAAGTTGCTATGCGTAGGCACAATGTACTCCATAGGCATCACTGCTTCGACCCCATAGACTAATCAAAATGGTGTTTGCCATGTCAAATTCTTACCAAGTTGTCCTATCAGCCCATAGTACTACAGGTACATGCACATCCCAATCATTCTGTTGTGCATTACAGATCTTTTTCAATGCTTTCTCCAAAATTTTGTTAAAAGCTTCGACTGTCCCATTTACCTGCGGGTGACATGGTGTACTCTTTTGATGGTAGACCTCAAATTCCTATGTCAACGTGCAAATAATTTCATTCAGAAAGTGCATACCCCTATCACTCATCAAAACATTCGGGCATCCAAACCTTGTTAAGTCATGCTCAAACAATAATTTTTTTGTCGTAGCCCCGGTACAATCCTTTACTAGTTATGCTTCCATCCATCTGGTTAAATATTTCATTAGAGTGATAATGTAGAGTGCGCCCATTCTCTTTCCAGGTGGCTGAATTGGTCCAATAAAATCTACCGCCCACCTCTCAAATGCCTATAAAGATACCCAAGGATGTAGTGGTAGTTCATCCCTTCACGATGGTCTGCCAGTCCTTTGAGATGCATCACACACCTTATAGTATGCTTTGGAATCCTTATGCAATGTTGGCCACCATAATCTTGTGCGCAAACTCTTTTGCATGGTTTCTTTCCCTGTATAATGGCCTCCTGTAGCTCCCCCATGAGCTTCAGCGAGAATACTATCATGCTCAAAATCTAGCACATATCTCCGAAATATTTCAACCACCCCCTTTTTCTACAAATGTCCCGTAAAGACTGAAAAATCGGTTGCGCGAACTACTAATTATTTCTCCTGCTGATTTGTATACCCTTCAGGCACCATTCTTGTAGTTAAGAAGTGAATAATGTCAAAAAAATGGCCATCAACTACACGTACTTCAAAGAGATGCACATTTGGCAACCCTTCCTCCAAATTGTTGGGTTCTTCGTCTGTTTTAATTCTCAACAGATGGTCAGGTCCAACATTCAACTTCCCCAGCTTCACAATTACTTCAAAATCGTACTCCCAAAATAATAATAACCACCTACAAATCTTCCCCCCCAACACAGGATTGTTGACCAAGTACTTTAAGGTAGAATGATCTGTATACATCTTGAAATGCCCCCTAACAAGTAATGCCTGAATTTTTGCAGTGTGTAGACCATGGCCAATCCTTCACACTCTGTCATTGAATAATTTTTCTCATCCTTTGATAACTTCCTACTAGTGAAGGCTATAGGATGGTCTAGTTCTCCTTCGCCTATCTATGTTGGTACTGCACCCAACGCAATGCAAGAAGCATCCACATGTACATGAGACTCTTTTTTTTATTGGGAAATACCAAGATTGGTGCAGTCACCATATTTTCCTTTAACACATCCAAGTTGCGCTAGCATTCTTCATCCCAACAAAAATCACATCCTTCTCTAGCAGTTTTTCCATGGGCACAGTAATTTGAGGGTAATCTTTAATGAATTTTCTATAGTATCCATGTGTCCTAATGTTGCACACAACTGCTTGACATTCCTAGGGGCCTCCACGTTCATAATCACCGCAATAATTGTAGGGTCTACCATCAATCCTTTCTTACACACGACATGACCAAGCAAGATTCTAAAAAGAACACAGAATATAATTTTTTTTCAAATTTAGTGCAATTTGGTATCTTCGACATGTATCCAGCGTAAGGCACAGACTTGCTACATGGCGCTTCACCAAGCCAAATGCACTCCAGTCATCGAAGTATACTTCCATAAATTTATGAATGAACTCTTTGAATACTGCTATGACTATGCGAGAAAATATTTTAAGTGCGTTCTTCAATCCTAATAGCATAATAGTGTACTGAAAGTAACCCCATTTTTCCACGAAGGTGGTTTTGCTTCTATCTTCTGGTGCAATCTTAATTTGATGATAACTGGAAAAACCATCAGTAAAGGAATATGCCTCCTACCCTCTAACATTGTCTAACACTTCATTTGTAAACAACGTCAGAAATGGATCATGAACACATGCATCACTAAGCTTCCGTAGATCTACATAGATCCTTATTTCACCCTTTTGTTTCCTCTCTTGGACTACCATCAAGATCACCCAGTCAAACTCTTCAACAAGTTCTATAATGCCTACCTATAGAATTTTATCTAGCTCTTGGCGAACCTTCTCCTTATACTTAGGATTAAGATGATAAGACCACTATTTAACAGGTTTCGCGTCCAGCTTCAATGTGATCCTCATGACACCCAAATCACCAGGTATGCCTTTGAAATATGAAAACTTAGTGGGGAAGAGATCTTGGTATTCGTGAAGTAATTCAGTAACTTTGTCTAATGTAGCGTCATCCGAATAGTCTCCAACCTTCGGGAACTTCGGTTCTTCTTTAGTGCGGATGTTTACTTGTCTTGTTTTCAAAGGTGCAGAGATGTCTGGGTTTTATACTTGTGGTCCTTGTACTTCGCAATACCCTTTTGTCTCTAGAATATTGATATTCCTCAGGTCTCCATCCTCCTCTTCAGCGGTCACATTATAGCATTCCAATGCATGGCGCAGCTGGGTTCTCCAATCCGATTGGGTCCATTCCATTGGTTCCTTCAGTGTCCAAAATATAACTACTTTAATTTCTTGAAGTGCTTCATCGATGCTTGCAAACCTGTCCTCGAAGCTAAAAGTTAATAAGAAACCTTCCTTCAATACATCCCATTTCCTAGTGTCGTGGCGAAGCTCTATTTCGAGATACTAGTTCATGGGGATTGTATCCAAGGTATGACAAAATATATGTACCCATTCCGGCTACGGTTCTGTCCCCCACACCTTGGCCCACTTTTCCAGGTGATCGCGTGGATCATACTTCACATTATACTTCTTAGTCATTCTTTTATTAGCATTCCCAAATCGTAACTTCATCATTCACCTATAATCTCGCCATCCAACAAAACTATCCTTATGCGTACCCCACCATTGTGTGGGCATGGCTTGCAGTGTCAACTCCAACGCTTGAGAATGGTGTCCTTCAAGAAATTCATGCTCAAATTCATCTAAAAACATATCTATGTTAGTCAAACCATCGTAAAAATGTATCTTTCTTACCTCCAACAAAATGCAATGCAGTGACTTCGTCACCATATTACATCGCAATGTAGATACTTTATGTAAGCAGTTTTTCCAATGCTCTAATTCTTCATCCGAGTCAGAAGTGCAGGAACTCTCCTAGCCCCATGCGATCAGTCCATCCACCATTGGATTGATCCAATCGTCATCTCGCTTTGTTATCTTGTAGATTTTATCAAGTTCATCATCACTTTCTACATAATCGCAGACTGGTTTAGTATAGCGTGCCCCTTCCGCAGGATCCAATGACACTATAACCCTTAGTGACTTCCTTTCAAATGACATTATCCTCTTCTTCAAATTAATGACCCCATTCATACCTGGTTACCGGGTGCAAGCCCCGGAAGTGATGATTGATGCTATGTGATTCGTTCTCCACATTTCACTAGTTTCAATCCCACTTCTTCACCCCTGTGAGCATCACCCGATGCAATGAGTGCTAAGTGAACTATTCAAAAATCATGAGAAATTAGTCAGTTACGACTACCTCTCATGGAAATGGTCATACGTTTGAATGACTTACTTAACGCAGTTGAATCCCAAAAATGATATCTAATACCAATAGCCCAATCAATTCCAAGGAGCTTGGGGCAGGGATCACTGTCATCAACAATTTCTATAACTTCAAAGTCTGCTAATGCACTCACACCTTCAATATCAACCTTTACTCCATATAATCACCCCATGGGGATGATTTTCTTCTTATTCACCATCTTGAGCTGAATTGTAGACTGTTGTAGTGCATGTCTCCCCATCCTTTCCCAGGTTTGTTTCGGTAGAACATTCACATCGGACCCTAGATCCAAAATGACCTAGTCCATTTCATAATCACCTATTTGCACTATTATCTGCATCTCACGTCTTGTTCGTGCCTTATGCTTACCAATATTTCTAACTGTGCGCTTCTATGTAGAAGTCTTTTCCTTATTGGCGCACTTGTCTATTAAGTCTTGCAATCCTTCCATAATGTTTCTGTCGTGTAGTAACTTCAAGCAGGTCTCCAAAACATTAGTGAGTATGGAAGGATCAACCTCTTTTGTTGTCCCAGTCTTTGGTGTCTTGTCCTAACTTTTTGAGGTGGAGGCCTCAGTGAAGCTCTTCTTTTCTTCCATGAATGTTTCCTTAGTGCAATTAAGGTTAAAGGCAACTTCTTTCTCAAGAGCTTTGCGAACCCATCCATATTATCTAGGGTGCTTTCCTTTGTCTGCGCAAATCGTCATACCACTTCTTAGTATAATATTAATGCTCTGATCTTCCTCATGGGGCTCAACCTTCATCATTTGTTAATTTTGTGTAGGTTGTTGAGGTTGCGGTTTCTTCTCTTGCATTTCAGCTATTGGCATTGGACACTCTTCTATGGTATGGTTGAATTGTCTACAGTATTGACACGAAGGGTGTGTAGGATTCGAGCAATCTTGCGCGAAGTGCCCCGGTTGTCCGCAATTGTAGCAGATAATCTAACCATGGCCTCTACCAGGTCGTCCTCCTCCTCCTCATCCTCATCCTTGAAAACCCCCATGCACTCCTCCTGCACCTTGATCTGGAGGTGGAGTTTCTGCTTGCATATGGTAAGTAGGGGGTTCTTTCCATCATTAGCTCATAACTTTGACAATGGCGCTCATCATGGCCCATAGATTTACAGAAATTATAGAACAACTACTGGGGTTTCTGGACGAACTTCTGAAGTAAGTGGCAATTATCCATTGCATGTTACCCAGTGACTTGACAAATGGCGCACCATAGCACAACTCCTATGCTCGACTCGGCTGGGGCTTCTGGCTTCAGGGGGGCTGACCCCCCCATAAGATAATTTGTGTATACAATGATATTTATCGTGCCCGTGGCACTTGAACTTCAAGCACCAAACCTCTACGTGCACTTCTGGTTAGCCTCCATTTTTCTTTAGACTCTGTAATTCTAGGTGTAGGCTCACTAACTATGAGTGAATATGTTGTACCCCTAGGTGATGCGTGCAACCTCATCACGATCTCCAAGGCTTCTACTTGTGTATCTATCTTCTATTGTGACAGAGGGATTCTTAAATGCGACAAAAATGATGTGATAAACCAGTTGCGATGTTGGGTGTCTGATATTTGCATGTTAACCTACTTGATCTGGCACTTCAACCCCTGATCAAAGTCCTAAGGTGTCTCATCGGCTCTCATTAGGATCTCCTTAAATTCAATAACCGACTGCACCTTGTATTTAAACTTACTAAATTCTTTCTTCAAAGTTGTCTGAGTCTCTACTAATGATGCCTGAGGATTATTAGTGCAATACTTAATGTACCAGGTCCGCGCGCGATCCTGCAAGGTGGTAACCAACTGTGCCTTCTTTATATTATCATTGGTGATTTTTTGTGTTGTCCATATAGTGTTCACAACAAACCAAAATTTCTCTAGATCTTCACTTCCTATGTCCTTGAAGATCGACATTTTCATTGTGTTTTCCATGATGAAGGGTGGAGGTGGAGGTGGAGGCAGTGGTGGAGTGGATGGATGAGATATCCTCGGAATACCCTAAGTTATTAACTAAACAATGCTTCGCGATGTAGTCAGCACCGCCCCTTCATCTTTGCTCGAAATAGGTTCAACCAATGGACTATACTCTGGACCTGATTCATGATTTCTAAATAGTCTACCACTTCACATAGCTCTAAACATTAAGGTAATTCCATTACCTGCTTTTCACATAATAGCATTTTAATCCAAGTATTCAATGACCTTAAATACTTACCTCGTGGTCCTTTGAAGAATCTTTGCTCCACCTTGCTATAGCTAACTGAGGTATCAAATGCAAATTCAGTAACAAATCCTCCCAGAATTCGATCAATGCAATGATAGAGAGCTCGCATGATCTTGTTTTCAGATGCCTCTAGTCATCGCACCAATTCTAGGGTCCACACTATGGGACTATTGAGTTTCCACCTCCCTTGACTGTTTTTCAACTTAGCTAACCACTCATATAATTCAATTGGGAAAGTACAAAAGAAGATTTCATGTACCTCTGTATACAGGTAGCTAATCAACCAATCCTAATTCAATAAGCGCAAATTCATGTTTTCTTGCACCGCAAACTCGTGAATCTTCCAATCTAAGCACTTTTCAATCTCTTTCTTAGTCGGCTTCCAATGATATGACATCACACATCTCTTTAAGTAGATCCCGGTCTCAATAACCGAACCATTTGTTGGCTTAGGGGGTCTTGACCCAACGTCAAAGTTAGTTGCGCCAACCAACAAAACCCTACACTGCTGGCCCTCTCAGCAACAACTCACGTAGCGCAAGCTACAGTCTCATCTGAAGCAGTATTAGGGAATGCAAGAACCAATTTTTTGCATCCAGAGACTAGTATGATGTCTTTCAGTTCCTTAGATCTGCTTTTGCGCAGATCGATAGACTTCAAGGGCTCTCTGCTATAACTAAGTTAAAGCTGCCTCCATACCTTGGCAATGGTCTACGATCAGTCTTTGTGAACCATAAATAGTTGATTTACCTAGTTTCGTGCATTAGCAAACAACCCTAGATCGGATTTCGCATAGATATACTTGATTCATTAGAAAACATAAGAGAAATAGCGTCTAACTTTGCAGAAGTGGCTAACCATTCATTTCATATATTATTAACACAGATTCAATGAATTTGCATAGCATTCATTCAGTAATTCAGAAAACATATCATTAATCGACAACATATAACATACACAAATTCAATGAAAATACTCAGTAATTCTTCAAAAAGATGCCTTTATTGATCTTCAATTCACTTATTACAGAATCTTCTAGCCTGCGCACGCAGCTGCAAGGGTCCGCGCACTTAGCTGTGGAATCTACCCAAGACTCCTACACACTCAGTTGCAGGAGCCTTCCCTTCTATACCTAAGCGTAGGAAGCATAGCCTTCTTGCCTTAGCACTTGCCCAAGACAACAAAACTCTTCAATGTACCCAATTCTGTATCCAAAGTTACTTCCAAGACTCTCTATGACTCAACTATTTATAACTTTTCTAATACAATACCATGACCCCCGGCTCATGGGTGAGTCTTCAAAAAAAACAAGGGGGTAAGACCCCTTTGACTCCTATCTATTTGCGTTCTCCTTATCCACATTTCACGGAGACTTTACATCTTTTACAAAATTATTTACGAAAATGACTAAGTTAATTCAATTCTACCCCTTGGGACCCCATCCCAACAAATTGGATGGGGGGTCTTTTTTACCCCAAGATTTGGCTTGAAGTAGGGACCAAGCCTCCTAGTGAAGTTGATGAGAGCCCCAAATGAGATGAAATAATTATATTTGTGTCTTTCCCATTGGGCCATAGAGTCAACAAGATTCTTCAACAAAAATCATCCTCCTTCCATTTATCTCAAAATTTTCAACAATGTGTGCCCTTACTAAAAAAACACTAAAATATGAAAACATAATAGAAAATGTAATTAGAAACTAGGCCATGTAAAAAATAAGATCCTGTAATTCTAGTTTGACCAGTAAAACAAAAGTTAGGTGAAAGCATACATACGGTGCAACTAAGCGTGCATTTTTCCTTTGCATGTCCTAGCATTGGAAAGTGTTTGATAAATTCAAGTTTAGAGAGGCCCTGGAGATTGAAAAAAGGCCTAAAAAACTTAATAGGGATGACGGATGGAAGATTAGCAGTTGCTGGATCCCAGCCCTGTCTTCCTAGCCGCCTCATTCCTTCTTCTCTTTGGTTTCTTGGTTCCTTTATCCTCCCTTTTCCGGTGGGTATCTATTTTTATGTGTCTCTTTGCCCCCCTTTCCTAGATAGCAGAATTTTCCTTTTGTTGGGGTATAGCATAAGATTTTTTGGTGCTAGCAATAGGAGCCTTTAGTGTCTATTGTATTATGTTCTTCGATTTCTTAGCATTATGATAGTAGTGTATAATCTGATGAGTGGATCCTAGTTAAATAAATAAATAATTATAATTCGAATTAGAATTTCTTCGATTTAATAAGGTTCTATATTGTTTTTAATAAGAACATTTACTATTTTGGTAAACACTAATTAGCTGGAAAGATATATGAATAAGATTTAGTAAGATTAAGGAATAGAAATTAAATAGATATATAATAA
This sequence comes from Pinus taeda, assembly GCA_000404065.3. Lineage (NCBI taxonomy): Eukaryota > Viridiplantae > Streptophyta > Pinopsida > Pinales > Pinaceae > Pinus > Pinus taeda. The sequence goes on from APFE030621477.1 coordinate 230,347, forward strand.
TGGGTATATAAGATTAACCATTAGATTCTTAGCAATTAAATAAATTATAATTAGTAATAATATCATTATTATATAGGGGTAATGGTAAATAAATTTATTAATATTGTAATATTCACATTGATAGTGGAAATATATAATATTATATCTATATTTATATTATTCACAGTATTATAAATAATAATTTAGTTAAATGGATAGATAAGAGAAATATTTACCATTTCAATTATATATATTATTCTCATCCTAATATAATGGTAAACATTGATATTAGTAATAATATTAAGAATGATAAAAAAGTTTTTAAGATAAGTACATGTTAAAGAATAAATAAATAGATTAATAAAATAAAAAAGATCGAGTTTTAAAAAAGAATATTTACCATCTTATTCTAACAAGTAATACCTATCCTAATAGAAAGGTAAATATTAATGATATATTAGGTAAATATGATAGAAAATGTGTTTGCATAGGTTATTAAGGAATATATGTCAACAAATATATTAATAAATAAAATAATAATTGAATTAAGTAATTGGCTTATTAACCATTAGACTTTTATTATTTAGATAATATTTATTATTGGTATTATATAAGGGTAATGGTATTGTAATAATAAGGTTTTCATTAATAGCGGTGATATTTAATATTATATATCATATTTATATTTGTATTATTATATAATATATGAGTTAATGGGAGAGAATAGAAATATTTACCATTTTATTTCCTCATCCCAATATAAGGGTAAATATTGATATTATTATTAATGATTTTTATGGTAAATATATATTAAAATAAATAAATATATTAATAAAATAGTAATTAAATTAGGTCCTTGATTTAGAAATAATATATGATATTTACCATTCTAAATATTTAAATAAATAATGAATTTTATTAATATTATCTAAGGATAATGAAAATAAATATATTAATATTAGTAATAATCATATTTATATAATAATCATAAATGGATAAATATAATAATTAAATAAATTTAGGTCCCTCCCCCTGGGCCTGGTCAAACCTAGCTGTTAGGGACCGCTACCCTGCCAATTTGACTGTTGGAATGGTCTGCTCTCCTTATTTATTGCATCGCTCAGATTGGATCTTCAACTTGTCATGACGATGAACCACGCTGGTTGGTTCGAAACGCGTCGACAAATGATTTTTTATGTGATTTTGCCGAAATTAATTTCTAAACAAAATTCAAAGATTGTTGGATATAACCTAGAAAAAGAAAATAACATGTGATAAGTTTATGAAAAAGAGGAAATATACATTATATTATTTTGAATCTATCATATTAGCTATAGAATGCATCCATAATTGCATACAGTAAATCATATTTTCCACATTTACATTGTGATGAGCAACTAACGTAAATGTGATAAAAGGTAGAGAAGTCGAGAAGGTTACCAATTTGCAATGTGCATATTGTCACTTTGTAACAATGTGTATTCCCCAAATCTTCCATTTTTGACATGTATTCCTTCTTCCCAAATCATCTCTTTACGAAGAATAATCAAAGAGTTTTACTTAAAAAAATGTGATTTTCAAGAGTCAAGTCTTTGGATGAAAATTTAAGTCACCTTCCTTGTACTCATGGAATTGGTTCCATAAATGAAAAGAAGGATATGATTTATAAAAATACTCTCATTTCAATTTTTTAATAAAATGAAAAAGTTAATTGTTAATAATCTTGGAATTGACCTTAAAACAATTTTCCTCCTGATCCCTGTAAAATCTAGTAATATAAGTTTCGTAAATTGAATAATAAAATACTCACTATTGTATTTCAAAACAATGTCGTCATTATAAGAGTCATAAAAATAATGATTGTGGAGAAAAATATTAATGTTAAAATCCTTTTAATTAGCATCGTTTCTACACATAGACCATGTTAAATCAATTTTGGAAATGCTTTGTGTTACTTGTTAGGTTGAAATGTATGCTATGTTAACTTTAACTTTTAGGAAGTCAATAAATTTTGAGTTTATAACTTTTTTTTCGTTTGATTCATATTAGTTATAGCAGTTGTATATAATAAGACTTTTTGAAAGCTTTTCCGGCAGGTTTTTTGGGTCAAAATGCATTAGCAATTTATTGGAATTGCAAGTTTGATAGCTAGTTTCCGCACAATTAAAGGGTCCCAGGAGATTTTCAGGGTGCTGAATCCAAATATGTAGTTAAAAAACCATTTTAACTGCTAAAAATCAAGATTTAACCTCATTTCTCCGGCCGGATTCCATCACCGGAATCTCCAAAAAATCGCATTATAAACAACTCCCTAATTATATCCATGAAAATACCTTATATAAAATATGCTTAAAAAACCAAAAACAAAACTCAGAATTTATTTGGGGATCAATCAAGTTTTTTGGGTTTTCATTCACAGCATTATAATATGTGGGATGAGTTGTAGCATTTGTCACATTATTGAGTCTCAAACTTATAACTTTTTCCTTAAAAAAAATATTGTTTATAAAAATAAAAGTGTGGGAAAAAGCAAAATATGCGTTGTATTCATTTTATCTGGTTGCTTTTTATTCCGACGTTCCTTTCATAAATATCCAACTTGTTTAAAAAAGATGCGTGCCAAATGCCTCATCAAATTTTCCACGTGTTTATTTATTTATTTTGAAGTGTGGTTTTTTTTTTTTAAATTGGTTAAAGTCAAGGAATTAACTGGACGGTTAAAAGTGGTTGGAATCCGGTCAAGAAATTTCAAAAAATCTAGCTGTAGTAGTGTTTGAATCATGTTTTTTTATGGTGGAAGTAAATTTAACACCATCAAAAAGTGTTTAAATCATAATTTTTATGGTGGAAATAAATTTAACACCATCAAAAACCTCTGAGACACCCAAAATTTTAAAATTTAATAACTATAACTTGGATTTACAAAAATTCCGCCAAATTTTATCAAAATCTTACTAAAATTTCTATAATTTTCAAAACTAGTGCCGAAACTTTAAAATTAAAATATTAATTTGTACTCAGAGCTGACGATTGATCCGTCGGTGTGATCGTTCTTTCTTTCTCCTCTTTCATATCAATCCACTGGTTTTATAACGTTACTTTATAAAATGTATAATTATAAAGTTACTTTACTAAAAGCTTACATAATACTTTTAATAAAGTTTAACGCATTTCCTTCGGCTAATATTCGCAACCGACATGAAATCTTTCTTTCTCCACTTGCATAACAAGCCTTTAGACTTTTGTAGAAGGCATAATAAAGTAACTTTATTAAAACCATTAAAAATGTTTTAATAAAGTGACTTTATTAAAACCATTGAAAATGTTTTAGTAAATTAAAATCATTGAAAATGTTTTAATAAACTTACTTTATTAAAACCATTATAAATGTTTTAATAAAGTGGCTCTTATCTGGATACCATATAAACATCCAGCATTTCCTTTTATTATGTTAAGGTTCATGTGGTAAGGTCTAGGGGTTACACCTTATCATTTCATTCCCCTAACGTGCAACTTATTCTCTAGATGGAACCTTGATGTCTATCGAAACCTTAGAGGAGATTTCTCTCCGGAGGGTAACAAACTTCACTAATCGATCGTAGGACCTTTGGTCCATCTTAAGGGTGAATTATTATCATGGGTTTTTAATTTTCCCCATAAAAAATCACGAATAACTAATCACATAGTAAGAACTCTTCATTTGAAAATTGTTGGGAAGTTAGGAACGTTATATTGAACATTTTAAGAGTATTGTTGGGAAGTTAGAAAAGTTATATTTGAAAATTTTAAGAGTTGTATTGAATTATAGTAGGGGAAAAATATATATTATTATTATGGTTAAGTTTTTTGTTTGTTTGTTTGTTAAGTTGTGTGTGTCTTTCAGAGATTATATGAGATTTGATCTGTGGTTTGAGAAACCGCAGCCAAGGGGCATTTAAGTTGTCAAAATCACTGGGGGATAGCACCCGACCCAAGCCACACCAACCCTTAACATGGTTGGATTTTGTCCCACAGAGTTTCGAACCGATGACCTTCACATCACATAGTGGCTTAATAGTACACCCCATCACCGTCTATTCTACGCCCCATGGGTTATAATCATCGTTAAAATTAAAAATATTTTAAATTTTTTTTTTGAGATTTCTTTTACCTCTTCTTGTGTCTTGTGACATTGATTTACAGATACATTTACACCACATGAATATGAATGCATACTTAAACCTTTGCTATGTTATCTTAAGAGTCTCCCCCTTTTCCCATTTTTTAAAATTTCCATGCATAAAATAAAATTTGAAAGATTATCATTTTCAAAAGACAATAGAGCTTTGACAACCTTGATGTTTTCCTTCTTGTTTTATAATCGACGACATATTATTGACATATAAGACCACAAAAATAAAATGATCACTAACTTAACTACATAGAGTGGTTAACTTTGCTTCTTGATATACCAATTCGAAATATATACATATAAAATTTTGATAACAAATTCATGGATATTTTTTTAATCCATGTATGGCTTTCTTCAGCTTACAAACTAACTTCTTTTCTCCTTTCATTTTAAATCCTTCTAGCCATTTTATGTAGATTTCTTCTTCAAGATCCCCATATAGGAACGTTATCTTTTTCTCTACTTTAAGGAAAAAAGTAGTAGTGATTTACAAAATAAATATAATAAAAGCTTATTTAGCAAGAGGAGAAAAAAATCTTATGAAAATCAATTCCCCCTACCTAGAAATGTCGCTTTGCTACTAGGAAAAATTTGTACATCTCTACTTTACCTTTTGTATTCAACTTCTTCTTAAATGCCTAGTTGTTATCAATAGGTTTTCTTCTAGCTAATAACTAACTAGATCCCAAGTCTCATATTCATTTAAGGCATCCATTTATTTAACCATGGTCTTCTTCCAATACTATCCTTTAAACACAGTACCTCATAAATAGTTCTAGGATGATCATCTATGATAGAAACACTAAAACTAGAAGCAAAATTAGATGGATTATATTGTTTTAGTTTCCCTCATTCCTAAACTAATCTCTTCACTGTTGAAGTTTGAGGTTCTTTCTCTTCTAGTTCATCTTCTTTTGTTGATTCAATTTATTCTCCCTCCAATGCAAGGTTTAGTTTTTTTGGTTTTGCTTCCCTTGGTTGAACTTCTTGTTTGGAAACAATTTAAACCTCTCTAAATACTACATCCCAACTATAAATAGTCTTATTTGTTACTTAGTTCCAACATACTTGATAACTTTTTATACCATATTTGTAACCAATAAAGATACTTGTTTCAAATTTATTATCCAACTGATTCCTATTTTCACTTAGAACATACACATAAGTATCATAACTAAAAAGTCTAAGATGTTTAAGAGAGTTTTTTAAATGAATACATGTTTCATGAAGAGTTTTCTCAACTAGCATTAATGTATATGATTGATTTACTAACAAACATGCAATATCCATTGTGTTTGCCTAGAACTCTTGTGATAACCTTGCACCATTGAACATACTTATTTCCTTTTCCAATAGCATACTATTCATTATTTTTACAAACTTGATTTTGTTGAGGTGTGTATGGAGTATCCTTTTTCCTTGTTATTCCACACTTCTTATAGCCTCAACAACCTTATTTTCTTCTATGTATTGTTCTCTATAAAATCTTTAAACTCTTTAAGTGTATAGAAAAACTTAGATTTATTTATTTATTTTTCTGAGAGAAATAGATCTATGTTTTCCCTAAGAAATCATCTATGAATGAAACATAATACACATATTTACATACTGATGCAATAGACATAGGTGAAAACACATCATTGTGCATTAACTCTAACATGGTTTTTCTCTTGTAACACTAGATGGGTATCTTACTTGATTTTGTTCACCATATATACATTATTCATAGTATTTGAAACCTAATAAGAAATTAGGCATAATTTCAATCACACCTTTACCCTGTAATGCTCTACAAACCTTCTCTCCAATATGTCCTATTCTTTGATACCATAATATTGTCCTCCCTCCAATGACAATGATGGTCTTGTATTCTTCATTTCCATACTTAGGAACAACATAATTATTACACCTGTCATTAATAGCTTCCAAAATCTTGCACAAAGTTCCAATCTAAGCTAACCTCATCAACACCATTGTTTAAACTATCTTGCATGATTCCTTTTTAAGTATAGTATGCATACCCATATCACATTTACTATTTAAATGTATTATGTCTATGGGAAAATATGGAATTTTCTAACCCCATGGAGATTTCTAATCCTTCCATATTTGAGTAGCAACGTGACTTTTCCATGTCATATTATTTTTGTTGTTGAGTCATCTCCTAGATAGATATCACCTCCATTGTACTTTTCATATTCACTAAATCACTCCTTGTGAGGATTCATATGAATGAAGCACCTAAGTTGATCAATAATAAATCATGATATAAATGTGTGGTATATGCCAAGTGAACATCACCTATTTCTTTCATGGTTTTTTTTGGAAGGGGCATCATGATATCCCTTCCTCTTATTAACATTCTTAAATATGTAGTGTTTCTATAATTGCTAATTTTACCACATTTCCTTATAGATTTTCCTAGAGATTTATATCTACATCTAGATTTAGATCTAGTCCTCAAAGGCTTAGTTTTTCTATATTGGGATAAGCTTTTACAAATAAAACACACTCCATGGTTTTTCTTTGCATTTCCTCTGATAAAGGGAATGCAACTACATCCTCAAACTTTAATTTGGATTGATTAGTACTACCAATTTATATACCCTATTTATCCCAAGAGTTCAACAAACAACATAACAAGGTAATACACTTATTGTCGTTCTCCATCTTAATATGAATAAAGACAAGTTTATTTACAAGAGTACTAAAGGAGTCTAGAAGCTCCATCATGGGGTCATCATCATCTATCCTATCATAATATTGCTTCTTTCAAAGAAAAATTTGATTATTATAGAATATGACTAAGAAAAACTCCCTATCTTATTATGCACACTCTTTGTCTTCTCTAGAGACATTACACAACATCAATTTTGAGAGGTAAAGTTGAATTGTTCCTTTTGTCTTTCTTTCCATGTTTTATAATCTAATCTTAAGCTATTAGTAGGTTTTGTACCTAAATCCACAAAAACCCACTCATCTCTATCTATAAGAATACCTTCCATCTTTTGTTTTCATAACTCCAAGTTGTGTTCATTAATCTTGTCTATTCTATTCTTGAATTATTTTCCATTTTTCTTTATGCATGCTTCAATGTATGAAGATCTCACTCAAGAATAAGTTTATTGTAGTTCAACATATGCTCGCCCTTCAAAGAATGAGCTAAGCCCTAGCAACAAAGGCATCTTTCCAAATATTTTAATCTCACTTTGATACCAAATGAAGAGTTTGAAAACCTATGCAAGAAAATAGATTATAACAGAATCTAAAGCATAAGAATAACAATGTCACATTCACACAATATACACAAAACTTAGCCTTGGAACCATTAACATGTAATACCAAGATTTTGTAGTGTAATTATATATAACCACCATATAGGTTGGTGTGCCTAATGATATGGCTAAGGGATAAATTTCATATTGTAAACAATGCACATCATAATTATAATAATAAAATACACATTGGATGCATGATCAAATGATGATAAGAGTATGGGGGCATATGACTCCACGATATTGGAATAAGAAGGGGAAAAGTGGGAGCCAAAGCCATGAATAATAATATTTTATTGTTGACAAAAAAACAATTACCTTAATTGAGGAAAAGGGAATTTTGTTTTGGGGAATTATTCCAAGTAGTTGTGAAGAGACTTCCCTTTGTGTCAAGTGGAAAGTTACATGCATGAAAAAGGCCTTAGCTTTGGAAAAGGAGAGTTAGGAATTCATCAATCTCTAATTTATTCTTCCATTTCCATCATACCAAAATTTGGATAGTTGTCCAATATTTAATAAAAATTTATAGAGAGTCAAGTTTATAGAAAACTAGTGTAAAACTACCATAGAAGCATCCCCAAATGTGTTAACATACATATTCTCTTGGCCAAACTACATTATGACTTTGATAGGAGATAAGATATCCAAAGGGAATACTTTGTAGAGAAGGGAATCTCCTCTTGGGTTGTGCAATTGAAGAGGAGAAGGAGGATGGTGAGTGGGATGGTTGCTTGTGTTATATAGGAAAATGACCTCCTCATCAGCTCATAGGAGAAAGACATGATGACTGAAGGACTAACAAAGTTCATAGGCCCAATTGTCAAGCTAACACTTCCTAAACACTAGCAACCTACCTTATAAAGTTTCCTAGCAAGGCTAAGGGTGCGTTAGTGTTGAAAGTAACTTTGTCTGTTACCTAGGGAAGAGCGTTAGTGAACCCTAATGAGTTTCTATGGATCAATGGAATGAGTTGATTAAGAATATATCCCTGGATTCTCTCCCATGTTAGCTCATAAAAGCAGGAAATTACTAATTCCTAATGGAGTATGCAAACAGGAAAGAGCACAAAGGCATGGAAACATCACTGCCTTTGCCTAATGTAACTCATGAAGGACTTGGGAACCCTAACCTCACATGCTATATATGCAAGGCTAGGGCCATTGTGAAAGGGGTCGAACCATTTGAAAGGATTAAGTATTTGACTGTCGAGCAGAGTCTCAGACTAAGGCATCAAAAGAGGTTAAGAAGGGAGAGAGAGAGAGGAGCTAGAGAGGTAAGGGAAGGTTGATACAACTGACGGTCGTAATCACTCTTTCTACATAAATATAGAACTGCAATTGTGTTGTCCACTCTGAGATGTTGATAGTATGACTTGTTTGTATCTTTATTCAATATCATTAGCATGAGTGGCTTAGATATATGCAACTAGATATCTTTATATGTTCATGCATTGTTTATCAAGGTTTTATGATATGATATTACGCTTGTCTTTGCTATATGCAGGTTTTGATCTGGAGCTGGCTCAGGGGTCTTCCATCTAGCTGCATTGCGCTCTCCAGCAACACCACACTAAGACTTGACGTAATAATTCCTTCTCACTTTGATATTGATTTGTTAAACATAGATATGCATGTATCTTTGTGATAGCTGCAACTAATTTGATTGTCTGCTAAGGATCACGAGAAGATCCTTGAGGGTTTTTACATCACCAAACACCTGTGCATTAATCCCTATAGCAGAATTGGCGACTCCGCTAGGGACTACACTTAGTTCCTATTTTTCCTAGAAAGTTCCTAGATCTCTCTTTCTTCCAGGCTTTCCTGTATTTCTTCATTCCCTTTCTAACCACTCAGGACCATACAACAGCCTTTGTAGAAAATTTGATGTAGGTTAACCTGATGATGCAATATAAATCAAAGAAGAATACGATAACCTATTTCTACTATCAATTTGCGTAAGGTTAAAGATCGACCTGAACAATATAACCAGAAGAAGAAGAATCAATTGCACAATACACATGAAAATACTTTGGGGAAAGCCTTAGCCAAAAACCCCACTATTTGTATTATCATAAAAGGTGGAAAAACATAGGAATTATACAAAGCCTTAGCTCTCATAGCTAGCCAGCTCTTAGTACAATCCTCACAGATGCTCACAAGAAAT
>APFE030621483.1:0-17306 GCA_000404065.3 Pinus taeda
GTGTACTAAGCACAAAGTGCTTATTTCAGCCCAAATAATGCTCGCTTGAGTTGGCACACATGCGACTCTCTGTCAAAGGTCTCAAATCCTTCAGGCTATTCAATATACACCTCTTTCTCAATCATGTCATTGAGGAATGTTGTCTTTACATCCATCTGATGTATCTTCCATCCCATCCATGTTGACAATGCTAAAATGGATCTGATTAATGAGTACCTTGCAACAAGAGCAAAAGTATCATCATAATCAATCCCCTCCACCTGAGAAAAACCTTTGGCCACAAAGTTGGCCTTCTGTTTCTCCACACTACCATCTGCTACTTGTGTTACCTTGTAAAGCCATCGGGAACTCACCACTGACTTGTCTGTCGGTCTTGGGACCACATCCCAAACAGTGTTCCTGACAATGGAGTCATACTCCTCAACCATGGCATCAACCCAAATTGGTTGCAGCACTGCTTCCTCAAACGAGGATGGCTTAGTCTCTACACATCTGCTCATCATAGCCATGTATCTAGTGTACCTCTCTGGTGACCTCTTGTGTCTACGCTATGATGTGGGTGCTCCCACATTAGCATCATGCAATAACCTGTTAACCTCTATGGTGCACTTTCTCCCATCTCTGGAAGACTCTACATGAGTGGGTGTCTCCACTCCCTGATCCTTTGCATGTGGTTGCTCCACACCATCCCGAGGTTCCTCCTCAGGAGCTAAAAGTTCCTCCACCGCATGTAGCTAAAGCTCCCTCTCAAGGGAACATCTCATGGCCTTCTCTTCATCGAATTTTACATCCCTGTGAACCACTGTCATCCTGTTGGTCGGCAGGTACACTTGCTAGATGTGAGGTGTATCAGTGTACCCCGCAAATATCCCCAACTTTGTTGTTGGCTCAAGCTTCTTTCGTGCATCGTTGGTTACATGGCAGTAGACTGATAAACCAAAAATATTGAAGTGTCCCACATCTGGTTTCTTCCCTGAAAAAGCCTCTTCCGGTGTACTCATCCGAAGAATTCAATGAGGGTTTCCGTTATACAAATAAACAACTGTGTTGCATGCCTCAGCCCACAAGTGTAGTGGTATGCCCTGATCATGCAACATTGACCGTGTCACTCCTACAATGCTTATGTTTTTACTTTCAGCGAGCCCATTCTGTTGTGGGTTATGAGGTGCTATCAACTCTCGTTGAATTCCTTCTGCTGCATAGAAGTTTTTAAACTCATTCTACACATACTCACCACCGTTATCACTCTTGAGAGATTTAACTTTCCTGGAGGTATATTTCTCGACCAGTTCTTTAAATTCACAAAAGTTTGCAAAAGTTTGATCTTTTCTTGTGCATGAAGGAGATCCAACACTTACGAGTAAATCATCAACAAATATAACATAATACATGTGCTTAATCGTGGATGTTGTCGAGAACGGTCCACACACATTTGAGTGAACTCAATTGAGGATCACCCGTGCTTGATAGTATTTGTCAAGAAAGGAAGCTTTGGTGTATTTTCCCAAGGTACACCCTTTACATGTGTCTACTTGCTATAGTGTACCCTTGGGAAGACCGGTAGAAATTTGTTGCATGATATTTAAAGCACCATGATGCAAGTGACCCAATCTCATATGCCACAACTCACTGATGTCTCGGCTCTGCACACTCTAAGGTTTCTTGCTCAAGGCAGTACAATCTTCTACCTCCAACTTGTAGAGATTCTTCACTCGAACCCCTATCCTCTTCACCTGTCCTGTGGCTATGTGATGAAGGAACACCTTTCCTTTACTAAATATCACATCATAGCCTCTATACCAAGTTCTTCTTCAAACTAGGAACATACATAACATCTCACAAAGTGAGGGGAGAACCTAGCTCCCTCTTAAATGTAATTGTACCGATCCCGATAGAGCTCACACCATCAATTGATTGCATGCAGCATCTTTACAACTCAGAAAATTACACAACTAATAGTGCACTGTCCCTGAACTCTAATCTCAACTAAGTCTTCCTCAGAACTGACATGCATGAGGATCGAATTTGGTACAGGAAGAGATTCAGAGGAATTGCCATCTTTTTGCCTTCTTAGATTGATCTTTCTTCTTCTTTTGTAACTTCTTTTCTAGAGGACATGAACTATTTAAGTGTCCTATCTGGAAACATACACGACAATGAAATGCATTGCTCTCGTAGTCTAAAACTTGAGACTAGGGGAAGTTCTTGTGTTTCAAAGTTATATGATTCAATAACCCTTTGCTGAGATCAATCTCCACACATATTCTGTCAAATGTGAAGAGGTTATTTATCGTCTCTCTAGATCCACTTTTTTGAATTTACCCAAAGTGTTTTCGATTCCCTCCAAGACTTTGTGATACCAAAAAGGAAGGGGGAAGTTAGGGAGCTTCACCCAAACCAGCATAGTAGATGCCACCATAGTTGCAACATTGAACTCAAGGAACCATGGAGTAATGAATAATCCGTCTTTGCCTTAGAACTGAGGCCCTTCATTTAAAACAAATTCCAAATCCTTTTGTGTTTCAAACTGGATAATAAAGAAGCCCTTTGAGCATAAGAAAATGTCATAATTTGAAGTCTAGAAGGAGTAAACCCATTGAAAAAAGACTTCAAGTTTTGCCCATAAACCATTAAATCTGCATATAACTGCCTTGGATTTGAGGATAGAGAAGAGAGAGGAGACCTCATCTAAGTTGACATCCATAATATGGGCCTCCTCCATTTTCTCTACTACATAGCATTTTGGAATGTATTAAATTTAAATTGTAGAGGCTGAACTGTTCCCTTGTAAAACCTCCTTAAAAGAGACAACATTTTCATTTGTAAGCTTGGCTCCCTTTGCACTCCCACACAACCTTACGTTCAAAATAATGGTTGAGTTTCTTTTTATACTATAGTTTTTGAGTTTTTGGGGTTCTTGGAGAACCTTCCCTTCAAATTGTAGGCACAAAATATCTAGAGAAAAACCCCATTTGTCTTGGATTTTCTGCTTAAGGGAAGAGACGATGTCTGAATCACTGACCCAAAAAACAATGGTCTTCCTGTTGATATTTTTCACAAAAATATGATATGACAACTTCAAGGCATTAATTGTGGGAGGATATGAGAGCTTAACTCGATAGGGAGGGATGGAGACTTTGATTTGAGGGCTACCCAACAGAAGCACAAGCAACATAGTCATTTTAGACTCCAAGGAGCATAGAACATGTCAAATAGAATTGACACAAACAAAGGCCATAGAAAAGTGGAGCCTTAGAATTTGAATCAACAACCTCACATTCTTTTCACATACAGAGGAATGTAATAGAGCATGGGAGTGAGGGATGATTGTCACCGCCATAAGAAGATTGGGACGACTGATTTCGAGGCCACGAGTATCTGCAAAAGGTGCACAAATCGCACCTTCAAGAACAAAAACACCAAAATACTCCACACAACTGAAGAAATAAGCCTTCACATATAGCAGAGCCATTCCACCGTATGTCAATCCATGGTGAGAGCATTGTGGTTGTGGCAAGAAAATTGGGCGTGATGGCGGGAAGCTATGAACTCATAGATGACAAAAACCTTATTCTCCATCACGTGCTTGTCCAACTCTAATTGCCAATTATAAAAGTGTCCTTAATAATTTCATTGATGTAAACTAGTGTGCCTCACCTAGGGGGATTCAAACTAGGCACCTACCAACACATAACTAGCTGAATGTCCAATAAGATTGACAACAACCGATGGAGCTAACCCCTTCGAATCTTTGAAACTAACCACTAGATTAACATCCCCAAGGAAAAGGGAAATAAACCATTACATTAAAAACCTTAAGATTAAACTTTGTCTCAAACATAAACATAAACAAGCTTATAATAAAACAAAAAATTACATTGAAAATCCCAAGGAAAGAAAACAAAGTTAATGGACAGAAACCACTTCACTAAAAAGCCCAAGGTTAAGCTTCATCTCATCCATAAGCATTCTTTATAAGAAAAAACAAGGTTTCCAATATTAAACCAATGTAAGTACAAATAATTACATTAAAAACCCCAAGGGAAGAAACCAAAGTTAAGGAAAGAAACCATTGCACTAAAAAGCCCAAGGTTAAACTTCATCTTATACATAAGCATTTTGATAAGTAAAAATAAGAATGGCAATTGTTTGTTTTTAGTCTGGAGCATTGATAGACTTGTTGCATGTCATCGAGGAGACTTAGGATTGAGTTAGTGGGATTGCTACTATATTGCCGAACCTAGCACAATTGCCCACAAGCCACACCAGATGGGGAAATCGAGTTTCAAACCTAGGCGAGGTCCCTATATTGGTTGGCAAATGCCTTCCAGTGCAAAACATCCACCATCATGCCTAACTCAATGGGTTAATAAAAATGTCAATATTAAACTAACAAGTACATTAATTTTGGGCAACATCATTTACAAGAATACAAATGATCAATACACAAACCAATATAAGTAACATCTTTTTAAGTAAAGAGGATTGTAACCTTAAGAAGCCATAAAACACATGGGTAGAGATCAAGCTAGTTAATATTTGAACCTCCAAAAGTGTTATAGTGCTTACTTCAAATTGTCATTAAATTTTTTATCTACTTCAAATTTTAGATAATTTCTTTTGGAAAACTACGAAGAAAGATTCTTAACCACTTTTCTACTTTGTAGATTGTATCTAATGCAACATTAATATTTGCAATAAAGGCAAAAAGCTCAAAGATTGTAAAACTTTATATATGAAGTTCAAAATATCTACCAACAAACTATTTTTAAATTTTTTCTACAAAGATTCTTAGCCACTTTTATGCTTTGTAGATGGTATCTAATGCAAAATTAATATTTGTAACAAAGACAAAAAGCTCAAAGATTGTGTTAGGTTCCTATACCAATAGGTGTCATTTTTCATGATTCACTGTGGAAATGCCAAATATGATCATCCTTTCCATGCTACAAAGGTTCGATATTATCAACAATCAAGATTCAGATAAAAAGAAAAGAAAGCAATTCCAAGGGAAGACCAGGAAAGTGGCTTGATGACACATGCAAACAAGGAAGTGCAATCACTGATTTTCTTACAGTTGATGAATAGCCAGACAGTGCAATCCTGGCTAGTTCATGTTTAAATTTCTTGTTTTAGAATAGAGAATAAGATTTGCTCAAACAGTTCAAGCTTGGCAGATCACTAGATTAGATAGAGAAATAAAGGGCCCAACTGCTCAATCTGAGCCCTTGGTTGAAATAAGGATAGTTTTAGATAGGAGGGCAGTCAAAAGAAAAGAAAGAAAAGCAGGGTTTGCTAGTCTAAATGCACCCAATCAAAAGGAAGAAAAAATGTTAGGAGTATTAGGCCGAGTAGGTAGTTTGAGGTTGCAGAGGCAAGTTTGTGATCACTTTTTGTCTTGTCAAGAAAAACTCATCTCATCAATAACACAAGTACCATGGCATTTGTATGGTGGTACAACAGTGGAAGCATGACTAACTTCCCCTTTCATTCCCCCATAAATCATTCACTAACATCCCCTCAAGGACCTTGGGATCTGCCCAATAGTCCTTTTTCACTCTATCCTATGAAAAATGCTAAGTGGAACTCTGAGTTCACTTAGTTGGAAGAAGCAACATTTCCTGTGTAAAAATGATCATTCCATACTCTTTTCATTTCCCTATACCCAAGTTTTCACTCTTTAAACATAGCATTTATTCAGGTAGTTTCATTCCATAAAGTCATATTAACCTCTAACTATATTATTTAGCTCCCTTAATCATTTACCCATCCCTGTTACGCAAAAGACTATATAAAAAACCAAAAATATAAATATCCCCACCCCTTGGCACTATAGCCATACAATACAAAGTTAGGGGAATACTAGGTCCATTTGGGGCCTTGGTATTAACCCTTCCGCATCCAAAGTACTTAGGATTAATCTAACAGTTGGTTAGATTAATAACTATGTTGACCCCCCCTACACGCAAACCATACCATATTAACCCCGCGCATACATTTTATACGTGTTTCGTTTAATATTTTATTAAAAGAATAACCATAACCCCAGCACCGAACATAAAACCCATAACCCAAAGTTTAAAACCCGCCGGAAACCTTAGAAAAATTAAGGTTTATCATATGCGCTCCTCTATTAAAACCCGATCTAATCGCCCTCCCGTCCACCGTCGGATCGCCCCCCCCCCCCCCCCCCAGATCCGACGGTCCTAATCCATATCGGACGCGCCCCGACGACGGGACGTTAGTACCCGATGGTTGACGGCTTCACCGATCGGGCTGCCTCTGACAGATATCGCCCCCATACCAAAGGCAGTCCGATGGAAACCGCTTACCACCCTTTGTCCTTTCGCCTACGTCACCGCGTGGCGTTGCATCCACGTCTCCCGCCACTGCCCTACACCTGCGCCACATCATCTGCTGACATCACCACCCCGCCACCGTGTCATGTGCCACGTCATCATACACGTCAGTTGCCACGCCATCCTCCGTACCCACTACGCGACAAAAATGTCATGATGACGTCATCATTAAAAAGCGCCAAAAGCGCTAAAATGCCCAAAATTCATTAAAAAGTCGTGAAAATGACTATTCTCGTTTATTTCTATTTGTTGCGCCTGCGAAGAACGTGCATGCGATTTTACGTCCAACCCGCCTCCGGAAGCTGCACAGTCCACCAACCTGCAAATACGCTCTGTAGCTCGACTCCACAGCTCGAGTCACCCTTGCTAAATATCCTCTGCGCCATAAAAACAAGTATTTACCCACTTTTCGCCTTAAAACCCTGTTTTTTCCATAATTTGCTGTTAAAACTGCCTAAAAACCTATAATTCAGATCCAAAAGTGCCCCTGCCTATCACTCACCGCCTTGTATGCACTATCCGAGTTGTTGATTCAAAGTAAACCTGCAAACTTTGCCCTCCTCTGCAAATTCGGCATAAGAACACTTTTCGAGCCTATTTTCGTCGGCAGATACCCCAAAACTGCCCAAGTATTGAATTAAAGTTATCAAGCACGCTGTTACTTCTGTTTTACCCTGTTTTCTAAAGGGAGTTCCTCAACTTCCACTTCCCTATGCAAACTGTCGCTCCTTCGGTCAAAATTCAAGCCCATTTCCTTTGCATTCCGCTCACAGAGCTTGCAATCCAACAAATTCATGTAAAAGACCTTGCTAGACTCTGCAACATTTGGTCTAAACCATAAATTTTATACAGTAAGGTCAGTACTAGATAAAACTCAGTCTCCAAAGAACCTGACAAAATCCTCACAGCCAGAGTCCTATTTCCTGTTGTTGCTACAGTCAAAACATAAACATTTGAAACATGGAGGCTCCAGTGGCTCTCAACATTGCTCCTTTGAATGCTCCACACATGGATTTAGAGTGGTTACCTTTGGCAGACAAGGACTTCGAGATCAAGGATATGATGGGCTTCAAGTCTCACCTCAAAACTGTGTGTCAATTCAGAAACAATCACAGAAATAACACCGACATCCTGGGAATCTGGGAATCTAGTATGCCCATCTACTACCTCCCATCAGTCAATGTGCTGCCTGACTTCATTCATCTGTGTCATGAAAACTATGACCTCACATAGAGAGCAATCCTCACTCCAGATGGGTCTGTACTGTTCTACATCACTCCTCAACCCATAAATGAAATGCTGAACTTTGAGCCACCACAGCCTCTGGTTCCTCTTACAATGAAGCTCCTGCTTGATAAGGGTGCAAAACTCTCTAGTTCAGAAATATCAAGGGTAGGTCAGTTGTTCATACAGCCACAGTGCCAGGCCAATCATCCTCCACCCTATCATCAAGTCTCATTCAATGAAACAAGAAGGCTCCTGGTAGATATGATTTCCTACATTCTAGGATGCAAGACAGGAGAATTTGTGGATGAAACAGTGTTTCTGCTATTAACCATGTTCACTCCAGGACAACCCCCTGCTGTCATGTATGACTATGCCACCTTCGTAGCAAACAAAATACATGAGCAATTCATAATGATGGAGAGAGAAAGAGTGTTTAAGTATACCTCCTACATTTACCATCTGCTGCTGTACTATCACCCTGATAGTTTCAAAGTTCCTCTCAAGAGACTAGACTCAAAAGGAGAGAGAAGATTTGTTATCTTCTGGACCTCAGTTTTCCATGAAGTCCACCTCTCTCCCTACACATATTGTGAGTTTGTGGACATGTTCATCTACCTAGCCACTTGCCTATTGATGATGACTCCTCCTGGCAGGCTCACTGCTGAAATGCAAAGAATCTTACATCTTTCAAAGGGTTACATCATTGGTGATTGGTACTTCTACCAAAACCACACAGTGATAAGAATTTATGTTTGTGAGTTGCCTCCCTATAAGCTGCCAAGATATGTCCCCATGAGACTTTTTGCCTTGGAATATTTCAAGCAATTCAGTAGTGTAGATTTGACTCATTTCCATGGGAAAAACAAGAAAGCACAGCTCAAAATCATACATTAATTGGGTCCTTTTGTTTTCAATAAAAGGGAAGAAGCCTGAAGAGATGCAGACAATATGCTAAGCGAAGAGCTCATGCTGAAACAAAGCTTCTTTTGGGCACCATATGACCCTGAACATTTCATAAGCCTTAGAAGAATCAAACACAGGCTTTCAGGATATGTGCACGAGCCAATCCCCCACATTGAACAACATGCTAATCGACAAGAATGGGTAGAGGGCACATTAGATGATGAAGAGCTTACTGAAGAAGAAAGATTAGAAAAAGAAATGAAAGAATATGAGAAAAGAATTGACCTGGATTATTTTGCACAGGTCCCCTTCACACAGCCTCAACATATTGGAGCAAGCACATCAGCTGCTACACCTTCACAACAGCCGGCTAAAGAAGCCATTCCACCTGCAGGGAAAGGCAAGGAAATTGAGCATTCAGAACAACAGAGTACAATGGCAGAGCAGCCATCCACAAATCAAGAAAAGGGTCAAGAACAAGGCCCTTCAACCCAAATGAAGGCCCCTGAAATCCCTGTGTTGCAAACCCCTCACAATGAAGAAAGAGCTAAAAAGAGGGATAGACCTGAAGATACATCCACAGGGACACCTACAGACCAGCAAGGGGAAAAGAGACAGAGACTAAACCCCTATTCCGAGGAGGAATTTACTGAAGAAACCACAGGCAATATCAGGGGTGAGGGAACTTCTGAACAGCAGATCCCTCCTATTTTGGAAACATCAGCCAACTCCTTTCAGCAAGAGCAAGAGAGACAACCAGGTGGGGAGGTTTCATCCTCCAAGCAGCAGACCCAGCAGGGCTCGGATATCAAACGAGCATTCACCGAAATCAAAGCTAGAAACGAACCAGTGAGGTTTTAGCTTTACAATCAATTGATGAGAATGGCACCTACAAATCAACAAAGGCTGATGGCAGCCTATAACATGCAACCAGGGAAGATGACTCTTAGTCACTTCAGACCCACTGTACAACAGCCATAGTCAGCTGCAGACTATATTAGAACCAATCTGGAAGTTCTTGCCAAAGACATCCACCCAATAGACCATATTGAGTTGCATAAACAGGCTGGAGAAATGGTATACTCCACCCTAGCAGATAAGGCTCTAATGGCCCATAGATTACAAAATTCTTTGTATAATACTTCTGCCCAACTAGAGCTGGAGAAAGTCTCCTCATTGGCCAAGGATAATAGGATAAAATCCTTGGAAGAGATCATTATAGAGTTGGGACATGATCCCAAGGATCCTAAAGGCGCACAGGCGTTGATAAGGAAAAAGGAGGAGGACATAGCAGCTCTGAGAAGACAATTGAAGCTGCCAGCTACCATACATCCTCAAACTACAGAGGTGGCACAACAAAAGGAAGTAGAGGATGTGGTCAACCTGCTCATGAGGATGAACCAAAGACTGTTGGACACAGAAAAAGCTTTAGAAGAGGCTCAACAAGGGAAACAACCAGAGTTAGCCTCTCAACCATCCCAAACAGCTCCAATAATCACAGCTCCTCCTCCAACAGTCACTACAACAGCGCCTCCCCTGGATCTAGTTTCAGCAGCAGGTGCCTCAACTTCAACAACAGCTACAACAACTGCATTGCAAGAGGCCAATATAAGCATGGAGGAAATGATGAAAGAGATAAAGGCCTTGGAGACCCAGATGGCAGAGCTCAAGGAGACGAAGGAAAAACTAGCCAAAATTGAGGCTAGTTATGACAAATCAAAGATGACTGTTGCCGAGAAGACCAGGGAAGTAAAGGCCCTAGAGAACAAAATAA
The DNA here is from genome assembly GCA_000404065.3 of Pinus taeda. Classification (NCBI taxonomy): domain Eukaryota; kingdom Viridiplantae; phylum Streptophyta; class Pinopsida; order Pinales; family Pinaceae; genus Pinus; species Pinus taeda. The sequence goes on from APFE030621483.1 coordinate 10,264, forward strand.
AGGCCTTGGAGAAGGACCTCACTCTCCATAGAACCCTGACTGAAATAAAGAATTTTGTGGGATAAGATTGGCAAAGCTATTGCTGATCAGTGGATAGCGATACAAACCATTTTTGATCAGATAGAATTGATAGGAGTGGCTCAGTATGAAACTCAAAAGGCTAGGGTATTATTGGCCAATAAACCTGAGCAGGCCAACCAGATGATTCATTTTTTGAATACTCATACCAGTGAACAGTTAGCATCCTTGGACATTCATAACAGGACAGAAACTATTTTAAGAGTTAAAAAGGTGCTAACTATGAGAAATTTTGTGTAGACAATAGAAAGAAAATGCCAGGAAATGTAGGCAGATATAGAAGCCTTCAAATATAAATTGGTTATGTTACAAAGCAAAGGTCTACCTAGCCTAGTCACTAGCAGTGGGAAGCTGTTAAAACAAGAACAATATGCTCATAGGTTAAATACCTATGTTACAAAATCATATTACAGCTTCATCAAGCAGCACGGAAGAGACAGTCCCTCCCACAGGGCAAAATTTATATGATAAACTGGAAGATTTGTTTTTTATTGAGCATGAGGTAGCACATCTCTTTCAAGTCTGGCCCAATTATTATAGGTACACTGAAGCCGATGAGACTTTGCTTAAATTAAGAAAGCATCAATTACCAATGGATCAGTGGTGGCAGAGCATGCTTGAAGTCTTGCCAAAATAAGTTGAGTTCTCATTTTTTAGAAAAGTATTTGCATTACATTTAAAAGGAAATGTCAGGGAAAATCAAATCAGCTGAGGAGAAGATTCGCACCAAAGGATAAAGCAGGCTCAAACACAAGTGGCAATGGACAGCACATCAGGAAAGCGGTCATCAACCGACTATCAGAGTCAAAGGGTCAACAACAAACAGGACACCTACAACAGCCAGTAAAGCACATTTATTTCCTCAGTTATTGCTGCGCGGTTTTTCCCACATTAGTTATGGCTCCTATCAGAGTAGATGGATAAATTTATGTCCAAACATTTCCCTATGGGATATTTTGTAAACTTCTATAAATACTTGCAAAAGAGATGTATTATTGTTGGCTGGTGAATATCATTCTGGACCTGCACTGTATGTTTTCTGAGAACTCTTCAGGAATAAAATTTGTTGGAATGCTTTGTTGGTGAACTTACTGGTTGTGGAATCGATGGCAAAAGGATATATTGCAAAATTCTTGTGTTAATACATGGATCAATAAGTCTTCTTTACTCTTATGTTACTGTATTTGTGTCTTGTTTATCATCTAAATATCATGTTCTAAGTCACAGGAAAGAAGGATAACCCATAAATTACTTTGCTGTACTCTGTGTTCAATTCCTGTAATTTTTTATGTTTTCCACAGGACTAGTATAGGCAAGAATTCTTGATTGCTCTTGTCTCCATGTTCTTTCACTCTAAATATCATCAATGAATTCTTAACTGCTCCCTGATAATGTTTCTACAATTTCCCTTTGTTAACATAATGAAAGATTCTTGATTGCCTTTCATTTCTTGACTTCATTTCATCTTATTTCAGCTTCAAAGTTGTTTCGTGTTTAATTATCTTGCTCTGTTGTTGTCTTATTGCCAAAGAAACCATCCTAGAGGTTCATTCCCATTAGACTCCATCAACCCAATGGTCTGAACTTCTCTCGACTTACTGCCTTGTTTTACTGAATGTCATCTTCCAAACACCAAACAAAACTTGTATCTAATAACTAGCCTAATATACAATCAAACAAAGAGAGAGCCCTCTCTGGTTGCAGATTGGCTAGGATCTGCAACTGAAAGATTGGTTAGTGGTTACCTCGGCCATATTCCCTCCTGGAGCTAGGGAACAACCTGAGTGATAACATATTGTAAAACTTTATATATGAAGTTCAAACTATTTGTTTTACCAACAAACTATTTTTATTTATTTTTTCTACAGTGTTACAGTGAAAAGCGCACAATCTATTTTAAGATATAGGAAAAAAAACATGACAATAAAATTAATCAAAATAATCACCTTAGGTACCAATGTAAGGTGTATATAACTTAAGACAAAGAGAAACACATCACTAACACATGGAATTTCATTTCTAAGAAAAAATGACACGAAACATCTCGCCCAACCTATAAGATGTATGTATTAGATAATTTGAGCAGATCAATAATAACATTGTCTCAAGTATAACACAACTACAAAAATGTTTAGAAATTTTAAAAAATTTTAGACCTACACTACTAAGACCATGATTATATGTAATCCTAAGTGTCTTTCACATACAAAGTGGAAAATACATTGTCATTATGAAATGCAAAATTCAGTGGTCAAACCTATCATAATTCAGTTGTCAAACCAACAGTGAGGACAACCATCTCTTGTTGTTATCCGCGAATGTAGGCTGACTCATCATCGTTATTCAAGGAAAACCATGCCACTTGGATTAACTCGTTGGTGGTCCGTAAGGGGGCAGACTTTCACTCCTGCGAGATGTCTCTAGATCTTGGGTCGTTAACATGTTTCCTTATATCTAAGGAAGATGAGCAGAAACAATTTCACGACATACTCAAAGGCTAAAATTTAAAATATCTTTATAGATAGGAAAAGGAAATATATACCAATATAATTTATTAAAAAATAACTAAAAAATACATTGTTATTATGAAATACAAAAATTTAAGAATGGCAATTGTTTTTTTTAGTCAGGAGCATTGATAGACTTGTTGCATGTCACCGAGGAGACTCAGGATTGAGTGAGTGGGATTGCCACTATATTGCTGAGCCTAGCACAATTGCCCACAAGTCACACTAGATGGGGAAATCGAGTTTCAAACCTAGGCGAGTTCCCTATATTGGTTGGCAAATGCCTTCTAGTGCAAGACATCCACCATCATGCCTAACTCAATGGGTTAATAAAAATGTCAATATTAAACTAACAAGTACATTAATTTTGGGCAACATCATTTACAAGAATACAAATGATCAATACACAAACCAATGTAAGTGACATATTTTTAAGTAAAGACGATTGTAACCTTAAGAAGCCATAAAACACATGGGTAGAGATCAAGCTAGTTAATATTTGAACCTCTAATATTGTTATAATGCTTACTTCAAATTGTCATTAAATTTTTTATCTACTTCAAATTTTAGATAATTTCTTTTGGAAAACTACGAAGAAAGATTCCTAGCCACTTTTCTACAATGTAGATGGTATCTAATACAACATTAATATTTGTAATAAAGGCAAAAAGTTGAAAGATTGCAAAACTTTATATATGAAGTTCAAAATATCTACCAACAAACTATTTTTAATTTTTTTTTACAATATTACGCTCCAAAACGCACAATCTATTTTAAGATATAGGAAAAAAACATGACAATAAAATTAATCAAAATAATCACCTTAGGTACCAATGTAAGGTGTATATAAGTTAAGATAGAGAAACACATAACTAACACATGGAACTTCATTTCTAAGAAAAAATGACACGAAACATCTTGTCCAACCTATAAGATGTATGTATTAGATAATTTGAGCAGATCAACAATAACATTGTCTCAAGTATAACCCAACTACAAAAATGTTTAGAAATTTTAAAAAACTTAGACCTACATTACTAAGACCACGATTATATGTAATCCTAAGTGTCTTTCACATCCAAACTGAAAAATACATTGTTATTACGAAATACAAAATTCAGTGGTCAAATCTATCATATTTCAGTTGTCAAACCAACAGTGGGGACAACCATCTCTTGCTGTTATCTGCGAATGCATGCGGACTCATCATTGTTATTTAAGGAAAACCATGCCACTTGGAATAACCTGCAGGTAGTCTGTAAGGGGGCAACCTTTCACTCCTGCTAGATGTCTTTGGATCTTGGGCCATTAAATTGTTTCCTTATATCTGAGAAAGACAAACATAAAGAATTTTAACATATGCTCAAAGCCTAAAATTTAAAATATCTTTATAAATAGGAAAAGAAAATATCTACCCATATAATTTATTAAAACATAAATTAAAATACATTGATGCTATGAAAAATTTAAAATATGTTTATAATTAGGAAAAGGAAATATCTACCAATAAGATTTATTAAAAAATAACCCCTAAATGCAGGTCTGTGATTCAAGATCATACACCAAGTTTCTTTTCGAAGAGACTGGGTGAAAAAATTACATTTTAAGCTCCTTTTAAACCAATCTTATTTCTCAAATATATTTAAAGAAAAAAACACACAAACAAACAGGGAAAACCCTCGGGACTCATTTACATTGGAAACTTATCATACCACAACCCTATACACTTCAAAAATTCTACGCACTTGGATTAGGGTTTTCGAGCATATTTAGGGTTTTAAGGGGATTTCCATATTCCCTTCCTTTATCTAGGGTTTGTCGTTGTGGAGCCAAAGTTCTCCTCTATTGTTTTTTCGCTTGCAGGTGAGGAGTCGACGGTATAGCAGAGCAGCGCTGGTGAGCAAGGTACCTTGTTTTTATTGCTTTTTTTGAATGCATGGTCGTGTTTTTCGCTCGAATGGTTTCTATCTTGCCCCTTCTCGTGGAGTGATATAACCGGGGTTTTAACTTGTGTAATTTGTAGACAAGATGGCAACCTTACCAGGGCAGCTGTTATGGGAGATCGTCAAGAAGAACAACTGTTTCCTTGTGAGACAGAACGGCAACAGCAGCGCTAAGGTTCAGTTTAGCAGAGAACCTAACAATCTTTACAACTTGCACTCATACAAGTATTCAGGTATGGCTCCTCCTTTGTGTTTCTGTCTAAGTTCATGGGTGTGTATTAGACTGCTCATTCTTCTTTGAGAAGGTCTATCTACGGTCTGGATCGGTGGTCTAGTATCTGAGAAACGGAAAGGCAGATGGTACACAAAAGAAAAAAATAAACAAATCACCAGGGTTTGCTACTTAGGTTGTTATGAACTCTGCCCAGTATTTTGGATCCCCCCTGATTGTATTTTTCTGCAGGTCTGGCGAATGACAAAACCGTTTCTATTACACCTGCTGGCGAAGATCTGGCAGTTGTGCTTGCAACAACAAAGACAAAGAAGCTGAACAAGCCTGCGGATTCTGTCCATAGATCAGTTCTGAAGAAAGAGTTCCGCAAAATGGCCAAGGCTGTCATAAACCAAGTATTCTCTTAAAAACTTGCTGAAATAGGAGTTTTTTAAAACATAGCTGTCATCAATGTTAAATTTTTCTGGTGTATTAATTGCAGTTTCACTATTTAAGAATCAGCGTATAAATATTTTTCTATGGGCAATATGCTAGGACATGCCATTTCCAGTTTTTCATTAGACCTTTGCTTTGAGAAACATGGGACTAAGTGAATAACAGACTTCCTTTAGTTGAAATTGTGGGTTTGTGGGGCATTTATTTTGCCAACATTGCCCAGGACAGGCAACTAGCCACACACCTTTTTAACTGTTGCGATTCAAGCTAGCAGACGTCAGTAAAATTGGAACCCTGGAGTGTACAGTTGATGGCTTAATTCTGTCGTCTTCACCATTATATGAAGCTCCTATTGGTGCTATATCTGTTTGATCTCTCCACTTACTGCAAGTCCATCTCTCGAGAACTGAGCTTGCAGCTCCCTACTGTTTTCAATCTTTATGATCACTATTTTCAACTTTGAAATATCTGCCAGCCTTAACTTGGCTGAGACATGGATTTGGTCCCCTCTAACCTTTTTCTTGTGCAGCAGCGTAGTAGCTTCCTAATTTTGTGTTTTCTATTTTTTGTACCTTTATTTTTGCCCTAAACTCTTGTGATTTCACTTGACTTCTAATATTCAGCTATTCCTCAAAGATCTACACGTGCATTTTGGTAAACTCATATTCTCGCACTTTTTCAAGGATCAAAGAATTAACGCTGAACTCAAAACTTTAAGGCTAACGGAATGGGTAAGCTGGGACGAGTTTCTGAAACGGGTATGAGGAAATGTGACCCCCTGCATTCCCTCACTTCCAATTTTTTGGGGGGTCACATTCCTCGTTCATATATAATATATTATATATTATGTTTTTGACATAATGCTATGTGCAATCATAAATCTCACAGTGAACTTATTAAATATTACATTGTCAATGCCATTGCATAAAAGACTATAATCTTTAAAAACCATGATGATGAACATATGAATAATCACATAATGGAGTAGTATTATCCAAAACAGCCTTGATAAACCAAGGCTTAATATATATATATATATATATATTTATATATTATATTTATACTATATATGTCACTTTATTTATGAGGCTGCAAGTGCAATGCTACAACAAGTGCCAAGTATCAAACTGTGGACAATGAACATACTTAGAAATAAAACATGTGCTCAATCTAATAAACAATAAAGACTAATAGTCTTCATCCTCATCATCATAATCCTCGTCAAAAGTAGAAAAAGAAGCATGCTCAACAATGGATGTTGAAGCAAAAGAAGATGATGAGCCAATTCCACTTCTAGGTTTGTGGTCCTCAATATCCAAGGAAACAAGAGAGAGCTGAAATCAAGAGTTTTTGGATCTACATCCCATTCTTTAGAAGGATCACTGCTATATTCTAGGACCCCAATGAGATGATAGAATGAATAAAATGATAGGTGCTCCATTTCTTTTTTGTTGATGAAGAGCTTGCCACTAACACAAATTGCAAATTTTTGCAAATTTACAACATTTGCTCCATGAGAGATCCGCTATCTAACTGGACTCATGGTGCTTCTCTCCTCCAAAGCTGATTTATTTGAATAATCATCTAATCTTGTAGTAAAAGTGGCAAATTCTATCGTCACCTCCTTGTGTATATGAGCTAATAACATTTTCACAAGGGCTTTTTTAACCCCGTTAGCCACCTCTCTACCCTTCTCAGGTGCCTTCCTCTTTCCATTGCTTTGAGCAATAATCTCTTCATCATAAAATCTTGGGTTCAGGGCATGTGCCAAAGTGCAATGGAGTGTTGAAATTGTTTCACATATCAACAATGATAATCTTAATTGAATCAGCAAAATGAACATCACAA